>ML816827.1:7534-86572 GCA_009831015.1 Picea engelmannii
CACATGAACACCAGGATTTAAGGTGGAAACCCAAATAGGGAGAAAACCACCGCTGCTGTTGTCTCTGTCTTCAATGATTATTATTAAGAAAACATTCTACAACAATGTACTAGTGCAGACTCATACTAGTACACAGGCTTCTAGCTGCAGAAGGCTACAACCTTCTCTCGTTTACCAGCCTTTCCTGGAAGGGAGCTTCAACCCCCTGAAGATAGCACCAGTTTCTACTAGTAGAATGCTACTGCTGAAGAGTTTAACCCTCATACTCACTGCTGACCACGTTTCATTAATTTTCACACTGGATCAGGCAGTTTCATCTAGTGGTTATGATAGTTACAGAAATTGAGTAAACACAGATCTACGGACTGTCAGGCAGTTACCAAAGGACACATATCAAAAAACTCAATAAACCTGGAGATAATGCTTCTGATCTCGTGTTTGCTGAACCCACAGCTGAGATCTCTCTGTCAATGTAGATCTACCGCCCAACTGCCACAAGGAGGTTCCTCTTTCTTCAAATCTTCCATGCTGCCTGCACAAATGACCTCACCCGCCAGTAGCTATCCTTACTGTCAGAAAATGGCCTCTACGTTCTGCAAAAGGACCTCTGCAACCTATCACAGTTCTTCTTTGCCTCTACCCGCGATGTCCTGTAGGAAGAGAATCGACCCCTTCTTATGCCCATTGGTCCAGAACCCGTTCAACGCTCATCGGGTCCCATATTTATTACCCGAAGGAAATCAGGCTCCTATTTAAATTTTGAATTAAACTTACGCGCGCCTTTTCGAATCGGGTTTCAGCATTCCATATGCTAGCCCTGCTGGCTATAGGCCTTGGCCCCATAAGATCGTCAACACATGGCCCCAGTCAAACTGCTCATCGGGGTTTCGGCGTTTTCGATGTCACGATGTACATGCCTCCAGGATTCCCGATATTCGATTTCCCGAGCTTTAGCCCCATCCGGCTACACAATGGTCCATATGACCATTACCCATGATCACAAACTAACCCCGTCGGGGCTACGGGGTTTGTGATGCATCAATGCATTCACCTGGTGATTCCCGATCGTCCAAATCCCGACCCTCCATTCATATGCTAACAATTGGCGTCTACTACACCTCTGTCCTCCTTCGCTGTTGTGCTGACAGCTGTACCCCACTCATCGAGATTTTTTGGATCGCGATTTCGAAATGCACAAAACCTTTGTGCCCGGGATCTCCGATATCCCGATTTCCGATATGCCGACTCGCTCCTGATTTCCGACACCTGTCCCTCAAATGGACGGTCTTGATGCCTTCGGGATTTCGGGACTTTCGATCTCTCATTTCCTTCATCCTCAGGAACTCCGATTTCCTGATGTCTAATATGCCAACGGTGCCTTGATCTTCGACACCTGTCCCTCAAATGGATGGTCTCGATACCTTCGAGATTTCAGGACTTTCGATCTCTCGTTTCCTTCAACCTCAGGAACTTCGATTTCCCGATGTCCGATATGCTGACGATGCCTTGATCTTCGACACCTGTCCCTCATATGGACGGTCCTGATCATCGATGCCTCTGCTGATGTCACACTAGTTTGACACGTGTTAGATCCTGCCACGTGTCACTCTGATTCGTGACTTTCATGTGCCTGAAGTGTTGAATCTACCTGACACCTGTCATTCCCTGGTTGTGCCACGTGTCCCTTTGCTGACGTGGTGTTCTTTCGTGGGTTGAATCAATGGGTCAGATGCACTCTTGGCTCAACGACTGCGATTACATTGCGAAATCGCATATCGTGATTTCGGGGTTTTCGTTGTCATTGTTCACGAGACTCGTGAAACTCCGATTCCCGATTCTCCGATGAAGCCCCCTGTTTACACGTGGATGGTCCCGATCACTGCTTGATTTAATGGCTGTGATCAAATCGCAAAATCGCGTATCGCGATTTCGGAGTTTTCGATGTCAAGTGAATTGGACATTATAAAATCCCGATCCCCGAATCTCCGATGACTTATCTCCTTCGCAACTTCTGCAGATCTGATGGTTGTCGGTCTTTTGGGAAATTTGAATGGAATCCAACGGTCACTGGATCTCTGTCTTCCTTCTTCTCTGTAATCTCTTGCTGCACGCATTTTCTTCAATGTTGTACCTCCTGATCTCTTACGTCCGAATCCCCAAGGGGTTTTATCCTTCATATCCTTCCATCTCTGTTGTTGCCATCAATGACAACAACCATCATCGTTGCTTGTTCAATATTTTCCAACAGACCTATTACCAATGATATTTTTACAGTTTAAGGGGATAGTTAGAGACTTAGGTTAGATGAATATTCCATTGGAACCAGGTGCTAAGCCAGTGCGACAGAGGAATTATAGGAATTATAGGTTAGACTTCATTTGACACTCATGAGGGTCACTATGAATTCTTGGTGATTCCCTTTGGTATCTGTAATTCCCCTTCCAATTTTCAAAGTCTTATGAATCATGTATTTCATCATTTCCTCTGTCACTTTGTGTTATTTTTATTTGATGATATTCTCATCTATAGAAAAATGTGGCAAGCCCATCTCAGCCATGTGGATCAAGTTCTCCATCTCCCCTCCAAGCAATTTTTTTTTATTAAATTGTCCAAATGTTCCTTTGGCATCTCCGAAGTTGAGTTTTGGGTCATATTGTTGGAAAGGATGGTGTAAGGGTGGATCCTAATAAAATTGAAGCTATCCATAATTGGTCTCACCATAAAACTATTAAAATTCTACATGGTTTCCTAGGGTTAACAGGATAATATCTCAAGTTTGTTCATAATTATGGAAATTTTTTCGCTCCTCTAACAACTTTTCTTAAAAATAATCTTTTTTTTTGGACTCCAGCAACTCACCAATCCTTCAAAGACTTGAAAGATTCTATGTGCACTACTCTTGTACTAGCCCTACCTACATTCACCAAGAGATTTGTTCTAGAATATGTTGCATCCAGGAGAGGAATCAGGGTAGTCCTCATGCAAGATGGATGACCTTTGGCTTTCACCAAAAATTATTTGTCGGACCAACAATTGGGAAAATTGACCTATGAAAAGTAAAAGGTGTTTTTCCAAATGAACTGGGATTAGGGCTCATGTGGACCATTGAATAGAATAAAAACCTAGAATAAATAAATGGAATAAATTAGAAAGTGGTCTTAGGTTTTCACAGATCATGAAACAAACAATACCAAGGAATTACTAACTGAGTGAAAGAAAAATAAAGAAAGGACAAATGTAAAATATGCTTTAATTACTAAGAAAAAAATGTTCCCTCTCCCTCTCTTTCTTGTTGGATGTTTTCCTTTATATGATTTCAAGTTGTGTTCTTCCTTTGAGGTAACTCTATTGGGTAGTTATTTTGGGTTGTTGACCTATTGTAACAACTTCTTGAACTATTCTTTGATTTACTCCTTTATCAGTGAGATGGTGATTTCTTTATTAACTCTAAGCACAAATATATTCTCCTCTATTTGTTTAAATTTCACATGGAGTTGTTCAATTGCACAGAAGTGGTCCTCATTTTAATTTACAAATGTTATAGGACAAAACTTAATTTCTTCTTTGGGAAACTCTATGAGGCTATCAAATTAATCAACCCATGAAGTATTAACAACATATAAGTCCTTGTTTAATTGTTCCTTGGATATGATATTGAAATTTATTAAAAGTTGTTTTCCTCGTAATTATTTTACAATATCTCATACTTTTAGAAAATGATCTCCTCTTTTTTCATTAATTCTCTCACAATCAACAATTGTATATTTTTACATATTTACTCTTTCTTCCAATCCTTCCCTTATTGTTTTTATTCTTATGTTTGAGGGAAATTGTTCCTTACTTTTGTGATATTCACTCAAGCTAATGACCCTTGCAATGAAATTTGTTTCCTCATTATTATAGAATCCTTCATCATTATCTAGATATTTTTTCAAATATTCAGTAAAATTTGTAATCCTTTGAGATAAATTCTATACGATGTTACCGACCTCCCATGCTGGTGAAATAATATCGAGGCTTTTGTTGATATTCTTGGCAACATAGCTTCTTACTCCACTCAAAATTTGGGCATATTTTCTCACTTGGATTGAGGTTCCTGGTGTACTTGGTAAGAATATGATTTGATGAAAGTATGACTAATGGTTTTGCAAATAGTGGATTTGGACTCAAAGCATCCTCAAAATCGGTTATTATCTTTTCTAACTAAACATTTTTTTATCCATTCTCTAAAATTGAATGGGAAAGAGAATCACCTATAGAAAATTCTAATTTATAGAGGCCAAAGGGTCCTACTGCTTAAACATCAACTTCTGAGATCTTCTTCTTAATTACCTTACTGTATTTTACAATAACCTTTTCTATTTGCATCTTATTTTCTTACTTGTTGTATTGAGAGTTGTGTAGTGTTGAGGAGTTCTCCTCAGACAACTTCAGTTCTTATGTTGCTAGGTCCTCTATAATATTCTATATTTTATCAATTCCCTAGGGTACCAAGTTTCGTATCTCGATACTATCAATCCCCATACCAATGGTATTCCATTGGTTTCCTGAATACTGGGAATTAATTTTACTTGGGATTCATTTTCAATTTTGTTGGGACATTGTATATGTCTTTTTAGGATCGACATGGGGTGGATCATCTCCATTGACACATCCAACACGTCCACTATTAATCTCTATTCTATTTATGTTCTTCTCTTGTTTTCTTTGCGTACAAGAGGAGGTACTATATTACTAAGGATTCAAGGAAGAATGCACATTAGTGTCAACATTACCCATTTATCTTGTTCTACTTTGATTTGGAGTGTTTGAGTTGATTTTCATAACTAGGTCTTGATTTCACACATTCTTGTCCTTTCTTGTGGGTTCATTATTGTAATTTTATTCATCAATTATGGTAAAGAGATTGTTTTACCTCATGGATGTTATATATTCAGAGAAAATACGTTTAGGGTCAAATCCCTTACAAGTTGTGTTTCTTTGAGATTAAATACATTGAGTGTCTCTAACACTTCCTTCAAACGGGATAAATTATTTACTATGGTATCTCCAAGACGAATAGGAAAGGTAATGAATTTCCTTTTTCATTTCCTTTCAAATATGATGCACTAAGATTTATATTGTCTACAAATTTCTTCCACAAAAATCTATTACAGAAAAATATTCATATCATAGGGGATTTTTCTTCACAACCATACAACTAGATGTAGGTATGGTTTTCCACTTGAATGAAAATTCCCTTTTCGTTGAAAAATTCCTCATCTTCCTAGGTTATTCTCTTTGGTTCCTCTCTAGTTAATACATGTTTGAACTCTTTGAGAAATCTATCGTGAATGATGTAAAAATGAAATGGTTCTTTGTGTTTCCATATCACATAGTAGCAAAATAGAATTGATATGTTATTAGTATCAACATTTCCTTTTAAGGAAGAACCTAAAAAACATTACAATACACAATTGAAAACAACAAGTATGTCGTCATGAAAAACATTTGAGTATTCAAATAATTACTTAATTGAAAAGAAACTTCAACTCATATTACTTCTGGAAAATCAAATATATCATCTTTCCAAAAATATAAGTAGCGTGCATATAGAGTTGACCTGGGTATATGGGAAGTCGACTTTCATCCTACCAAACACATGAAAAACCATGAAATGCCCTGATACTATTCTTCCAATAAGGAGATGTTGATTGATGAAAGGTTGTTGGGCATCTTGGAAAACAAAATCACAAAATTCTTCAATACATTTGAACTACTAGCCTGAAAAATAAAGGAATACAATTGCATGAAGGAGCTTGAGAATATTATTTGTAGAAGGAAGGAAGAGCATTCTCCTTAATAATTTTTCGGTTAGGACACCCATATTATTTCATTCTCTAGATACTTGCATCCTTCTCCTCTCAAAATCAAATCTTTTCAAGCACCAGGATATAACCTCCTTTGAGTCAAATACTTTTGTTACAAAACCAATGTTAACAAGCCCTGTAGTTCAGATTGTATTATTTTTCCTTACTTCCATACATTTTTTTAGAAACCAATGATAATAATTTGACCATTGAAAATTTTTATATTGCGTTGCGATAGAGTTAAGTATATCATCACAAAAAGAATCCGTCTTCCTTCTAGTTTCCATACTTTGTGTATCTTCAATGCACTTTGATATACATGAAACAATAGTAATGAATTACAAATATTGAATCGTTAAAGGGAAAAGTGCATGGAGAGTATTCACTAAAATTTCATTTCCACACATATGAATTACCTTTGAAATATGAGTATCATAAATAAAAATTGTTAAGTAGATATTTGAAAAATGGTAAATTTAATTCCCATTAGTCCTAAATTAGAGAAAAATTAATGTTCCATGAGCGGCAACCAAAATCATAAGATGAGGGAAATTAAATTTTGAGGTCATGGATGGAAGGATTATAATGATCCCTAGTATTTTGCACATCTAGGGCCGACAAAAAATTTGATTTGTGTAAGGAAGATGGATGATGCAGGGGTAAAACCAATTTTTGAGAAAGAAACTTGCAGAATGGTTAGAGGGGAAATGGTGTTATAGAAGGGATTTGATATTGTAATCGGCCTATATAACCTTCTATGAAGTGATATTAGTGATGGGTGCAACAAATCTATTTTTCTTGAGATTTCAATTGAAGAAGAAGAAACTCCTACAGTCTCTGGAGAAAAGACTATTATGTGTCATAAAAGGCTAATACATATCGAAGAGAAGGGCCTTCGATTACTACACAGTAAAGGTATGCTTGAACATATTTCTAATTACTCTATGGGTTTTTATTCTTGTGAACATTACATATATGGGAAGAAAAATTAGATAACATTCCCCTCTGATGCAAGGAGGGTAGATGGGATTTTGCAGTTGGTGCATAGTGATTTGTTTGGACTTGTGTAAATTTCATCACTAGGAAAATATGTGTACTATTTCTCATTTATATATGGCTTCTCATGGAATACATGGATTTACTTCCTCAAGAAGAAATCTGAAGTATTTGAAAAATTCAAAGAGTTTAAGTCTCTTGTGGATATTAGATAGAGAAGAGAATTAAGGTGTTAAGGATGGATAATGGTGGATAATTATACAAAAATCAATTCAAATAACTCTATAAGAAGTGTAGTATAGAAAGGTAGAAGAATACTCAATATACACCTCAGAAAAATGGAGTTGCAAAAAGGATGAATGTAAAGCTGATCAAAGAACAAAGGTGCATGCTATGTGGTGTCTGGTTAGGACAAGAATTATGGGAAGAGGTACTGCGTACTACATGTTACTTGGTAAATTGATCACCCTCGTCATCATTGGATGAAAATAATCCACATGAGGTATGGATTGGTAAGAAACCCTCTCTCACACATCTCAAGGTATTTGGTTGCGTTGCCAATGTTCATGTTCCAAAAAAAAAAAAAGTAAAGCTACATAAAAAGGATAAAAAGTGTATCTTTATAGGGTACAAATATGGTCTAAAAGGTTATAATATTTGGAAACCAAAAACTAAAAAGGTAGTGTATATATGATATGTGTTATTTAGAGAAATCAAAGATGTTGTCAAATAGGAATTCCTACCAAGGGAGGAAGAACCAAATAAAATAAAGTTTGAAGTGAAGGATAATGAATCAGAGTCTACAAAAGAACATGAATAATAAGAAGAAGAGCCTCGTACTCCATTATTGAGGAGTTTGGTTCAGGAAAGAAGGAAAATGTAAAGGTATACTCCACCTGATTTATGTTCATTTTTTTTTTCTATTACTTATGATCATCTTAGAGCTTTTAGGGAGGCAGTGGATTCAGAGGATGAAAAACTCTAAATAAAGGCCATTGTAGAAGAAATGATAGCCTTGGACAAGAATAAGGCTTGGGATCTAGTGGAGTTGTTGTCTGGAACAAATCCCATTGGTATAAAATGGGTGTTTAAGAAGAATTTGAATGCAAAAGGTAAAGTGGAAAAATACAAAACTCAGTTAGTAGAAAAAGGTTATTCCCAGGTAGAGAAAATTTACTTTCATGAAATTTTTTCTCCTATTGCCAAGATAACTTATTATTTGTTGTTGTTGCTTTTGATTTTGAAGTAGAACATATGGATGTGAAGAAAACATTCGTACATGAGGACGTGGAAGAACAAATCTAAATGAAGCAACCAAAAAGATTTATTGTGAAGGGAAATAAAGAGTTGGTATGAAAGTTGAAAAAGTTCCTGTAAGTTTTAAATGAATTACCAAGGATGTGGTATCAAAAATTTGATACTTATATGTTGGCACTTGGAGTCACATGGAGAAAAGTGGGTCACTATGTCTATTTCAAATCAAGTGATGATCATCTTATTTATTTGGTATTATGTGTGGATGATATGTTGCTGAAAGAAAATGAAAAGGATATTATCTGGTATGTGAAAACTGATCTTTCCTCTAAATTTTATATGAAGGATCTTGGTGCTAAAAATTTCATTTTAGGCATGGAAATTAAAAGAGATCAAGAAAATAAGAAATTGTGGTTAAATTAGAGGAAATAAGTCGAGACATTATTGCAAAGGTTTAATATGTAGGGATGCAAATTGATCATGGCTCATATTCTTTTAGGTGTAAAGTTATTTACAGATCAGTATCCCAAGACACGGGAAGAGGATGATGATGTGTCTCATGTTATGTATGCTAGTGTGGTTGGAATCTTGATGTTTTATGCAATGTTATGTACTAGAATGGACACTGCACATGTCATGGGAGTTTTGAGTAGGTATATGTCAAAACTTGGGAAGGATTATAGGACAACAGTAAACAAGTTTTTCATATATTTGTGTGGCACTACTATTTATAGTTTGTGCTACTAAGGAAGACGAGGATTGGATGGAGTGTAGGACATACATGGGTTTTTTTTTGTGAAATAGGTTGGATATCTAGATCAAAAAATATCTACAAGTGGGTATGTGTTTAACCTATTTGAATAAGAAATCCATTCAATGAACAAAAGACAAGTTGTAGTGGCACTCTCAACTACAAAAATTGAATATATTTCAGCCACTCATGCAAAAAAAGAAGCACTATGGTTATAAAGATTATGTTCCAACATTGGGTTGGTATAAAAATATGTAAGGATATATTCTAATAGTTAGAGTGCAATATTCCTGGCAAATAA
Organism: Picea engelmannii; assembly: GCA_009831015.1. Classification (NCBI taxonomy): domain Eukaryota; kingdom Viridiplantae; phylum Streptophyta; class Pinopsida; order Pinales; family Pinaceae; genus Picea; species Picea engelmannii. The sequence goes on from ML816827.1 coordinate 16,686, forward strand.
CCCATCTTATCATTCAAAGAAAAATCCTATTGATGTTTAGTATCACTTTGTGAGAGACATGGTTAAAGACAAGGTGTTGTTGATGAAGGTGGACACTTTGGATAATGTTGCAGATTCAGTAAAAAAATATTTGAGTATTGAGACGATGTGGGTGTAGAGGATCTATGGGAATTTCTTCCCTATATTGTTGACTATGTAATAAGGTAACCCCTCTATGCAGAGAAAAAAACAAGTGCGAGAATGTTGGGTATGTGTTATATTCTTTGCAGGACCAAACCTAGTGTTTGCATTGCACCTAGAGGGGTTGGAGCCCACTTTTTTCTGGGGGGTCACGGCAAGAAAGAACCCCTAGAATGTTTTTTTTTGCGATTTTTGTATCCATTTTTAGCATTTTTTCAGCACATGGTTTTCGCCAATAGTTTTCTAATTCTGTTTAAAGAATTAGAGTTGTTGACTAATTTGATTCAATGGATCACGGGTTTTAGATTCCATGGGATCCTATATATTGTATTTTAAACAATGAAAAGATGATGATGAATAAAATATTAGAGGTGTGGCTCGAAACAACTTGATGGCTTAAACAAGTTTTAAATATTTGTTTAATGTTTATGTGTGTAATTGTATCTTGTCTTTTTTTTAAGCTATAGAGATTATATGAAATTTACTAATTAAATATTGATATTTAATATATCATTTTTAAATATGAAACAAGAAAGAACTAAAGATAAATTAAAAACCTTAAATATTGATGTTTAATAAATTATTTTTAGATATGAAATTATAAAAAACTAAAAAGAAGTTAGAAATATTTTTCCATATTTAGTGATTCTTAATATCTAAATCCTTCATAATTTTTAAAATAAAACCAAACATCCATAATACTTAACTGATACATAGATATTGATATACTTATTCTTCATCTATAAAAAAATTTGACATAATATTTATAATAGGAAATACCTTATGAAAGATTGTTTGATTTTTAGAGCCATATTTAATTGAAGTGTTAGTTTAAACTTTGTGAGCTCTTTAAATATAATTTGGGAGATTTATTTGGTAAAATTCTTGGCCTATATTAACATTTCTATATTCTTCTAATACAATATTCAATTGAGATGTTAGTTGAAACTTTGATGACTATTTCAATATAATTTGGGGGATTTATTTGGTGACCTCCTAACGTTTATGAGCATTTCTATATTCTTCCAAAATAATATGGCATTAATTCCAAAATAACATAGCATGACGTTCAAATTATGTATTATGCATGAGTATTTAGTTAAAACGCATGATGGAGAGAATGCATGCATCTCGCTTAGAGAAGGAAGGCAGCTCCTCCAATCAACGCCGCTCCAATGATAGCCATGATCTTCTCTAAACTGGTGGTAGCCGTGGCCCCGCTGCTCGGTGGCAAAGCGGGGCCTGGACCTTCGGCCGAGCGGCTGGAGGCAGAAGCCTGAGCGGTGGCTGATGAGCAAGGGGCGGAGGCCGGTGGCGCTGCTGCAGGAGATTCAATCGGCGACAACTTGTGCGCTGCGGCGACGGCAGGCTTTGCATCTGATGGATCCTTTGCCAGAGAGATTGAGCTCATCAATCCAAAGGCAAAAACCAGAAAGATAAGTGCATTGAATCGGCCCATCTTGTCTGCAGGTTGCCGCTGGAGAAGAATAATAGCGCAAATTCCACTGCCCGCCGAAACTAAATGAAGATCGAGAACAGCAAGGCGGGCGAGGCGTTGGAGAAGAATAATAAAGCAAATAACTCTGCCCGCCGAAGCTAAATGACGATCCCCAACAGCAGCGCGGTTGACGAAGACGAAGCGAGGGGTATATATAATTAGAGGTTTTCTCCAATGAGCTGGATTCGCCAACCCTCTTATTGGACCGTTTGCATCCCTTCAAGATTAATTATGTATTTGGGGCCAAATCCATCTTTGGCGACCAAACGGTCTTCGCTGGGTTTTGGGGCCACGAAGAGAAACTTGGTGTGATTCGTTAGAAGGATGCGATTTTAAATGCTTTTTCTTAGGGATTCGTTATTTTATTATTTTATTTTCTATTTTTAGTAGTTGTGTGGAAGTTTAAATGTTTTATGAATTGGATTTTTTTCTTAAAATAGTGAGAATTTGTGACTTTGAAAGTTAACGCAAAGTTTTATTTAATACGTAGGAGTCAATGAAGCAAGGAAATTAGTAATTTTCATTTAAAATTTGTTAAGAACTATTTTTAATTAATGAAATTGTAAATATTAAAAATCATTATTGCACAAACTTGTTCTAGAAGGGTTAGTCACACTGAACTTTTGGCCATATCTATTGTAAATATTATGACCAAGATCTAGCCATATAATAGTATGACTGGAATGCTCTCAACATCTAGTGATGTAATTTTGTCATTTTAATCAAGGGTGCTCAATCCATTTTTACATTAAAAATGAGAGTATCATCAATTTAAAATTGCAATTTTCGTAAATATTTTCAAAATGGGTTTTAGGTAAACTAAAAAAGGTCAAAATTATAAAATGTTTTGAAGAAGTCTTTTCTAGCCACTCAAAATAATGAGAAAGGAAACTTGCATTTTGTCTTGAAATATGGAAAGGACAATTTTGGATTCATGGAATTACATATATCACAAGTTAACATCGCACACGGCGTATTTGAGTCGCACAAGGCGTATTTCAGGGTGTTGAATTTATTTTACATTAAAAATGACAATTCCATCTGTTTAAAATTGTAATTTCAATAACTGTAATCATTCTAAATTGACAAAATTTCATATCTTAGATCTTAACATTGCATAACCTAGTTACACCAAGGACCTTCAAGGAAAAATTCAACCAATTTTTCCAATAAAAATAACAATTTCATCCATTGAAAATTGTAAATTTGGTAAAGATTGCCTTATTGGATTTTGATGATGGCAAATAAGAAAAGGTTTAATCATAGACCATTTAACATTATCCTTGAGTTATGCCATATTCTAAGCATTCTACGAATTTGTTCTTCTCCACCCACTCAAAATAATGTGAAGGGAATTTGTTGTTTTTTACTTAAAATTCGAGAAGAAACATTTTTTATTGATGGAATTGCTAATATATCAAATGTTAACATTGTGTAATTTTGTTGCACTAGGGGTCTTCAAGGGTGTTCAATCTATTTTTACATTAAAAATAATAATTTCATCCATCCATAATTGTAATTTCAATAAAATTGTTTGGTTGGATTATGGTGATTGTAAACTAGAAAGACTCAAATTCATAAAAATGTTTATTCTTCTTAAGCTTTGTTCTAGCCTAGCCTTTATACAACATGGACCTTTTTCAGCCACTCAAAATAACGAGAAGGGAAATTGGCATTTTTTCCTTGAAATCCGACAAGACTATTTTTGGATTGATGGAATTATGAGTATCAGATGTTAACATTACATAATCTAGTTTCACTAGGGGCATTCATGGGTGTTGAATCCATTTCTAGATAGAAAATAACAATTTCATCAATCTAAAATTGTAATTTCAGTAAAGATTACCTAGACACAATCCACTAATGCTAAACTAGAAAAGGTTAAAGTCATAGAGCATGTAGCCTTCTTCTTGAATTATGTCATTGTCTAAATGTTCTATAAAGTGGTCCTTTCCACAACATTCCACTTTTCAAGGGACATGCATTTTTAACCATTCCTAAAAATAAGGGGGTTGGCTATTTTTAGCAGTGTTATTTAAAGTAAGTCTAACATATATCGCATTGAATGGGAAACTAATGCACATTGGATATTGATAACTTAGCCTCTTAGGAAGTGTGCATTTCCTTTATTATCAATGGAGTCAAACTTATCATTTACCACTTACAGACTTGTGGTATTTACCCATGGTATTGAATAGTTAAGAATTGATTAAATCTAACTAGTGCATGCACAAAGAACCTCAACATTATGTGCATTTACTTTTCTCCCTAGATATTGGCTTGTGCTTAAAATCCCTGAGGCGATTCGTTAGAAGGATGCTATTTTAAATGTCTTTTCGTAGGGATTCATTATTTCATTATTTTATTTTCTATATTTTACAAGTTTTGTGAAAGTTTAAATGTTTTATGAATTGGATTTTTTTCTTAAAATAGTTAGAACTTGTTACATTGAAAGTTAAAGCAAAGTCTTAATGAATGTGCACAAAGTCAACTAAGCAAAGAAAATTAGTAATTTTCATTTAGAATTTGGTAATAATTAATTTTAATTGATGAAATTGTAAATATTAAAAATTAATATTGCACAAACTTATTCTAGGAGGGTTAGTCAAGTTGATCCTTTGGCCATATCTATTGTAAATATTATGACCAAGATCTAGCCATATAATATAATGATTTCAATTTTCATAAATATTTTCAAGCTAGATTTTAGGTATAGATAAGGTCAAAATTATAAAATGTATAGCCTTCTTCAGTTGTTGTAGTTTAAAATTTGTAAGAATTGGCTCTTTTCTAGCCACTCAAAATAATGGGAAAGGAAACTTGCATTTTGTCTTGAAATATAGAAAGAACAATTTTGGATTCATGGAATTACATAATCAGAAGTTAACATCAAACAAGGTGTATTTGAAGGTGTTGAATCTATTTTACAATAAATATGACAATTCCATTAGTCTAAAATTGTAATTTCAATATTTTATGGTTCTAATGATGAGAAACACAAAAAGGGAGGAATCGTGAAACATTTAGCCTTCTTATTAAGTTATATCACAACCTAATTATTTTACAAATTGAGTCTTTTTCATCCACCCAAAATAATGGAAAGGTAAAGTGGCATTTCTGGAATTTTACAAATTGACTCTTTTTTATCCACTCAAAATAATGGAAAGGGAAAGTGGAATTTTTGGCCCATGTGTAATCATTCTAAATTGATGGAATTTTATATCTTATATCTTAACATTGCATAACGTAGTTCCACCAAGGATCTTCAAGGGAAAATTCAACCAATTTGTTAAATAAAAATAACAATTTCATCCATCGAAACTTGTAAATTTGGTAAATATTGTTGTATTGGATTTTGATGATGGTAATTAAGAAAAGGTTTAATCATAGATCATTTAAATAATGTGAAGGGAATTTGTTGTTTTTGACTTGAAATTAGAGAAGAATATTTTTTTATTCATGAAATTGCAAATATATCAAATGTTAACATTGTGTATTTTTTTTGCACTAGGGGTCTTCAAGAGTGTTCAATCTATTTTTACATTAAAAATAATAATTTCATCCATCCATAATTGTAATTTCAATAAATATTGTTTGGTTGGATTATGGTGATTGTTTGGTTGTATTGGCATTTTTTTCTTCAAATCCGACAAGAATATTTTTTGGATTGATGGAATTATGAGTATCATATGTTAACATTGCATAATCTAGTTCCACTAGGGGAATTCATGGGTGTTGAATCCATTTATAGATAGAAAATAATAATTTCATCAATCTAAAATTGTAATTGCAGTAAAGATTACCTGGACACAATCCACTTATGCTAAACTAGAAAAGGTTAAAATCGTAGAGAATGTAGCCTTCTTCTTGAATTATGTAATTGTCTAAATGTTATATAAAGCACGGTCCTTTCCCAAAGACTGAGAATTCATGGGTGTTGAATCCATTTCTAGATAGAAAATAATAATTTCATCAATCTAAAATTGTAATTGCAGTAAAGATTACCTAGACACAATCCACTTATGCTAAACTAGAAAAGGTTAAAATCGTAGAGCATGTAGCCTTCTTCTTGAATTATGTAATTGTCTAAATGTTATATAAAGCACGGTCCTTTCCCAAAGACTGAAAAATAATTGTGAGAGTACTGCACAACATTCCACTTTTCAAGGGACATGCATTTTTAGCTATTCCTAAAGATAAGGGGGTTGCCTATTTTTATCAGTGTTATTTATAGTAGGTCTAACATATGGCATTGAATGGGAAACTAATGCACATTGGATGTGGATAACATATTTTCTTAGGAAGTGTGAATTTCCTTTATTATTAATGGAGTCAAACTTATCAGTTACCACTTAGCAACTTGTCGTATTGACCCATGATATTGAATAGTTAAGAATTGATTAAATCTAACTAGTGCATGCACAAAGAACCCCCACCTTATGTGCATCTCCTTTTCTCCCTAGAGAGTCTATATATTGTACTCATGCCAAGAATTAATATACAAGTTAAATTCAAATTTGTTCCTCAACAATATTGTCTTTTTGGGTGTTATTTCATTCTCTCTTCTCTCTTTTCCTTTCAATTTTTCTAGTATTGTTTTTTCTCACAACTAGATCTTGGTTTGTGCTTAAAATCCTACAATAGAAAAAAAGGAAATTGGCATTTTTGTTGTAATATTCAACAAGAATAATTTTGGATTAATAGAATTGCAAATATTAAATGATAACATTACATAATTTGGTTTCACTAGGGGTATTGAACTGTGTTGAATCCATTTTTACATTAAAATTAACAATGTGATCAATTTAAAATTGTAATATAGGAAGATATTGCCTAACCAAATTTAGACAGATAGAAATAGTTAAAGGTTTAACCCTACCTAATTTTGTCTAATCAACACTACATCATCATCATCATGAACACAATAATCAATCAATTAAATATATTAAAATTACGAATATAAAACTCTCCTCCTGCTCAATAATATTTATTGTCTCCCAACTATGACCCTAAAGTATCTAAATTAATTTAAACTACATATATCTTACATTCATGAGATTTATAAAACTTTATCATCCCTCTGGTCCTAGAGCATATGGATGGGTTGAGGCTAGATTACATGTATAATTTATTAGTTTAATTATTTGTTCAAAGGCCGTAAGAATATGATTTTCACCAAATAAAAATATTTTTGGGTGGCCACATAACATGGATTTAATTATATTTCCTGTGTTTGAGCCCTAAGTTATGTAATTGTGGAGTAATCATGTTCTTTAAATTTATAGATTGATTTTGAGGTGTTTTGTGAGGTCCAAGCATACCAAAAATTAACATTGTAGGTGAGGTCGTTCTGAGTTGTATTTCCAGTGGGATGGTGAGTTTAAAACCACAATGGAGGAGGGAAATGTAGGTGGGGAAGAGTTGTTTTTTCACTCTCATATCAATTGTATTTCACTCTGTATTTTTCTCCACAATATGCAATTTTGGTCACCTTAAGAGATTCTCTTTCACTCATTTCTTGTTGTGTGTTAGAGTGCACTTAATATCTCGAACCAAACCATCAATCCCGCTAGTGAATTTTGAATATGGGGTTTAGCCTTATACAATAAATTACTACAAATAGATTCTTAATAAAAATAGAAAAGATAGAATGGAACACACACATTACACAAAAATTTTTACCTTAGAAATCCAAACTAGGAAAACCAACAACATGTTTATAGTCACACCTATAATATTTTATTCTTTATTTTCTTCACTTTTTACAATCCAATATATATATTATCCCACGACATCAAAAAACCCTAATACATTGACCCTAATTAGTTAGCAACCCTAATTCCTTTACCAGAATTAGAAAACTATGTGCCAAAAAATTGCTAAAAATAGAGGCAAAGAATGCCAATTTTTTTTTTTATGGGGTTGCTTCCACAAAACCCCCTAGACAAGGGGGATCCACCCCCTTGTGAGCCCCCCAATGGACCCCTCGCGTTCCCAACACAATACACACACTAGGTCTAGTTGTGCGAATATAACACATACCCAATAGTTTATCCATCGGTGATGCAGGTGGATATCGGTGGGCACCCACCTTTTCCAACTGAAACAAAACAATTTTCTTGCAATTTTGGTAATTTACTATTTTTAGTAGTAGTTTTTAACCTCCAGCACCATTTTGAGGGACTAAATGAAGGTTTTTCAGGATCGAGCTTCTCAATGAGAGCCAAAGGCTTTGATTGAGCCCCCAAAATGAATCTTCTCAACAATACCCTTCTAACGAGATATCATGCACCCAAAACAAAGATCGTCTGCCAAAGTTACGCCCCTGGGAAGTTGATACACCAAACTACCCAAACTGGGGTCCACAAAACTGTTGGCTTTTCATCTTTCGAGGTTAGGGTTTTGGATTTTATTTATGATAAAAGGGCCTTTGGAGCCTCATTGTAAAATTATCTTCTTGAGAATGTGAGTAGTGGATACATCTCTTCTCAGAGATAACCTTCCACCATTCTAGTGAGTCTTTCACTCTGTATTTTTATAGCCTTTGTACATTTTTTCTCATTAATAGAAAATTTTGTATTACTGTATCTCTTTGTTTATGGTTGCATCTCTGATACATTTATGTTATATTATTGGATATCTGAGATATCTCTGTACATTTATTTATTATATCTTCGCTCTAATTTTGTGTCAAAAATAATCCAGACCAGTGGTATCAGAGTAGGCTACTCTTGATCGTTTTTCAATGCATGTCCTCGACGACGTATGAGTATAGCAAGTCGGGTCACAATCTTTTCTCTCTTAAAGTCAATCACTCTCGCATGTCCAAGAAACCGTTCATGGTGGAAGAAAAGAAAAACAACAGAGCATACGATTCTATTAATATGTTGCTTGATAAAACTCTCATGTGACAGGGTGACATAATGATGGAGAATTTTTCCCATATCCTTCAATGCCTACCGATAACAACAGGAGTTTCTTCATAAAATGACTAGTTTCGAAGCAACTCACCTTTCAAGGTACAAGTTAATTTTTATATTCCCATATTTGAAGGACAAATAGATGCAGATGACTTAAAAAATTGGTTAAGTCTGCTAGAAGGTTATTTCTATGTTCATAATTTCTCCGACAGGGAAAAGATCACCTTCGCACTCCTTAAGTCTCTCCCCCATGTCAAACATTGGTGGGAAAATTACGGGGAGAAAATTTCCACAGAGGATTATGGAATATATGGGGCCGATCCAAGTTGGTATTTTATTATGGATGCATTAAAGGAACAGTATTACCTTGTTGGAAACTATCAGGACTGGTACATGAGATGGACCACACTGCGGTAAGAAAGGGGCCAAGAAGTTCTGGAGTTCACCAATACCTTCCATACCTTGTGCACCAAGTTGGGTATCAAAGAATCTGACCCAAATTTGGTTCTGAAATACCATAGGGCTCTACACAGATACATCCAAACTAAAATGGATTTTCTGGACATCTCATCACTCAGTTTTTCTTATCGATATGATGTTAAAATCGAGCAGAAGTTTAAGCACCTGAAAAAATGGGAGTTTGTGTTTTCATATTCACTACAACCAAATTATGATAAAGGTGACCCTAACAAACAACATCTCGAAATCCAATCAAAGACACTGGAAAAGAAGGGTCACAGAAAGACGAAGGACACTAGAAAATGACACAATTTCCACAAAATCCCCTGGCACAACACTGATGAATGTCGCTCAAAACAGTCATTGGTGGCCGAGATAATAGAAAAGGAGCCAAACCATGTTTCATAATTTGATTATGAAAATATTGATAGAAGACAAATCAATGACGTAGACCCCACTGTTATTGTCATGACCACAACAATTCAACCATAAGAAGACCCATATGTGGGTGAAGGAGACCCATTAAATTTTATTGTTGATAGAGGAAGCCAAAAGAACCTCATCTCAAAAGAGGTCATCAAACAATTGGGATTGTCGACAACACCACACATGCAACCATACAACATCAGGTGGCTTCGCCAGGGACGAGATGTTCGTGTCAGCCAATAGTGTATATTGTCATACAACATCCATCCCTTCAAGGATGAGGTATTATGTGATGTTTCCCCTCTGAATGTTTGTGATGTTCTCTTGGGCCATCCATATATGTGTAAGTTACATGCTATTTATGAGTCTCGACCCTGTAGTGTCATTTTTACTCTGGGGGGTCATCTCTACAAGATACCATAGGTAATTCCAATTACTGTCCCACCTAAAAAATGCCACAAGTTAGTATATCATACTACAAAATTCATCTTCTTCACAGTCTATTCAAAGCATGAACAATAGAACACCACTGCAGCCTCAGTCCAAGCATGATGCAACCACACTCCTCAGATCACGACCGCTCTCACAGGATCTTCTTCTTAATTCTCGGCCCGAAGAACTCCAAGGTTCTTCTATTTCCCTGTCGGAAATCTGCACCCACAGTTCTTTTCGCGCGATCCCCTTTCCTGGATTTATCGAAGGATCAGAACTCGCGGCTTCGCAAGCTCTCTGTTGATCACGAGGCTCTCAATTCCTCGAGACCCAATGTGTCAGTCGAAGCTGACTTTCTCTTACCTCTATCGGGACTTCTCTCTATTGTGACTTTGCCACTCGTGACACCAACCACTTGGTTGTCCAACCCCTGATACCCAATGTGTCGAAACACCGATGCACATGTGAGTTGGATTTTCAACGGTCCCCTATCTTGTCGGGACTTCGGAACTTGCGAGATCACGAATCCTAACACCAATACTTCAGGACTTCTCACGGCGAGATTTCGAGGACTTACGTCACCTGTCCACGTCACGAAATTTTGTGGCCCACACTATTTATGAAACCGTTGGGATATCGCGTCTCGCGACCTCGCGATTCTTGTTGCCAAATCTTCAACACTTTTCTCACGAGATCCTGACAGGCCATCTCGTGAACAATCCAATGGCCCAAATGGACTTGGATCAACGACTCTGCTCTTCTGAACTTTTACCTTCTCCACACTTGCACTGCAACTTTCTCTGTCCTCTGGGAGATCTAACGATCCATGGATCCTCGTGAAATCTCCTAGGAGTATTTCGACCATCCGTTCCTTCCAAATGAAATCTACGAAATGACGAGACACTCTTCCATAGAACTCGTCACCTTGCACGCAAATCCTACAACACTCCTTTCATCTATCAAGCCACAACTTTCCTGCTTCGTCCTTCCACGAGTTTGAAGGCTTATCCTTCCAGATCTTTTCTCGCAACTTTCGAGTCTCTTCAGGAAACTCTTGCACGCACTCCTTGCGGAAAATCTTCAACCTTGACTGAGTGTTGAAGCTTTGACTCTGCGCACACCTGCAGCAGCAGTCTTAATTCCCTTTGCTCATAATCGCAACTCTGAGTCTTAACTTGGCTTGCGCACTCATTGCATGGCTGCTCTACTCAACTGGGCTTCTGGAAACTTAAATTTTTTTTTATCTCTACTTGAACCCTTCTGTTGACGCACTCCTTGCGGACGATTCAACTACACTCCTTGCAGGAATTCTCTGGCTCAATTTAGAGAAACAATTGAAACTATTTCCTTGTTCCTTCCAGACTTCAATTCAACCATGAAATCACATACACATCATATAAAAGAAAGTGTATAACAGGAAGCAAACATTCATGAGCATAGCATCAATACACAGAGAAACAACACAAACCATGGATTTGAATCAAGCTTTCTTCTATTAATTCAAATGTCTGTACATGGGTTTTCTTCATACACTTCTCTATTTGCTCTTCTCTTCCTGAATGCTTGATAATGATACAATGTACAAAGGAGGGTGTCTATATCCATTTTCCCTCTTGGACTCTAAAACTATCAAATCTAGAATTAAATTCCTATCTACCAGTATTAACTATATTAAATGTCGTCTATCTACCTAAGGACGAGAGCTATCTGGTCAAGGTCCAATACAATATACAAAGTGCACTTCATTAAATCCAAACGTTAATGTTTGCGCAACAGTATCAAGGTGTTTTCAAAGCTTGTGCTGGTGCTGTCCAGCTATCTTTCCGCTCCACACTGGCTCACTTGATGTGCTGGCGATGCTCCTGCATCATACTCCTCAGCTTGAAATATTTCATGGGCTCCTGTCCATGAGCTCCTGCACGGTATTTCCATGCTTTTGTATCATTGCTTCACTTTCCCAGCTAGCATTTTCAACTGGGTGGTCCTTCCATTTGACCAGATACTTGAAGTATTGTTTCCACATGGTCTTTTTGCTCACCTTCTTGTCGAGTATACGCTCCATCTGTGGCTTCTCTGCAATCGACATTTGCTTCTGCCACTGGACCTCTGGCTGTTCAGTTGTAGTCTCTGCTTCTCCAGTCTTGTATGGGTATAAATCTGCAATATTGAATATCAGAGATATCCCGATGCCATCCGACAACTCGATCTCATAAGCGTTCTCTCTGAATTTCCTCAGGACTCTGCATGGCCCAATTTTCTTCATTTTGAGCTTGTTGTATGTTCCCCTTGGGAACCTTTCCTTCCTTAAGTGTGCTAGAACCAGATCACCAACTTCAAACTGAATTTGTCTCTGATGTTGATCTGCTCTATGCTTATACTCCTGATTTGAATCTATCAGTCACTGCTTCACCTAATTGTGAAGTTATTTCATCACCTCAGCGAATTCCTCTGCACTAGCACTGCTACTCGCAGTCTGTTCTGAATCCCTTAATTCAAAAATTCCTCTCAGCTGCATCCTATATACGACCTGAAATGGACTTTTCCCTGTGCTCCGATTTACAGAGTCATTGTATGCGAACTTTGCCTGTGGCAATATGCTATCCCAGCTGCTATGGTGCTCTGTCACCAAGCTTCTCAGCAAGTCTCCCAGACTTTTGTTGACCACTTCTGTCTATCCATCCGTCTGAGGATGATAATCTGAACTAAATGCCAAGTTAGTTCCTAGCTTTTTCCATAAGTTCCTTCAAAAATTCCCTATGAATTTAGTATCCATGTCCGAAACTATGCTCTTCGGCAATCCATGAAGTCGAATGACCTCCTTGAAAAATAGATTTGTGATGTGAGTCACATCGCTGGTCTTCTGGCATGGGATAAAATGTGTCATTTTAGAAAACCTTTCCACCACCACAAAGATGGAATCAACACCTCTTTGCGTTCTTGGCAACCCTAATACAAAATCCATACTAATCACCTCTCATGGCCTCTCTGGTATGGGCAATGGCTGATAAAAACCTGCATTCTACTTTCTCCCCTTTGAATGCTGGCAAACCCGACATCTATCAACGAACCTCTTGACATCTTCTCACATTCCTGACCAAAAATATGATTCTCTCAACTTTGCGAATGTTTTCTCATGGCCAAAATGTCCTGCCAATCCACCACTTTGTTTCTCTTTCAATAAGTTCTCCCTCATGGAGCATTTTGGAATACACAGTTGATTGCCTCTGAACAACAATCCCTCCTGGATCATATAATCTATCCATGGGCTTCTGTCTCTGAGAACTGGATTCTCAGCTGCTTCATACGCCTCTGCAAAATCTGCATCACCTGCATACATGTCCCTGAGGTTTTCAAAACCCAAGGTTGTGACTCGAAATTCCTGCAGCAAAAAACACTTCCTGCTCAAAGCATCAGCCACTTTGTTAGCAGTTCCTGAAATGTGCTTAATCGTAAATGTGAAATTCTGCATATACTCTACCCATTTTGCATGTTTCTGATTCAACTTCTCCTCTTGAGTCACAAACTGTAATGCATGATTATCACTATACAAAACAAATTCTTTTGGGATCCAGTAATGCCTCCACTTCTTCAATGCCTGTATGATAGCATAAAATTCCTTATCATACGTGGAGTATTTCAGCTTTACCTCATCCAACTTCTCGCTGAAATATGCAACCGGTCTATCTTCCTGACTCAAGACCGCTCCTACGGCAAACCCACTTGCATCACATTTCACCTGAAATGTCTTCTGGAAATCCGATAACACCAACACCGGTTGTTCCGTGATATTCCATTTCAACAGATTGAAGCTCTTCTCAACCTTTGTTGTCCAATGAAAAGACTTATGTCGCCTCTTTACTGTGTCCATCATCGCTGCGCTAATTCCACTGAAATTTCTGATGAACTTTTAGTAGAAACTAGCCAAACCATGAAAACTCCTCACCTCGAAAATATTTCTCGGTGATGGCCAATTATTGATCACTTCTACCTTATCCAGATCCATCTTCAACTCATTCGCTGAAATAACAAACCCCAAATAAATGAGTTATGTCTTCATAAATGAGCACTTCTTCATATTGATCAACAAATTCTCCTGCTATAGCTTCCTCATCACAATGGCCAAACGCTTCAAATGTTCAGCCTTTGTCTTGCCGAAAATCAGTATATCATCCAGATATACGACGACAAACTTTCCGATGAATTCCCTTAGGACTTCATTTATCAATATCATAAACGTACTCGATGCATTCGTCAAACCAAATGGCATGACTAACCATTCATACAACCCTTCGTTGGTCTTGAAGGCTGTTTTCCACTCATCGCCTTCTCTCATGCGAATCTGGTGATATCCGCTTTTCAAATCTATCTTTGAAAAATACTTTGCCCCGCTTAGACAATCCATCAGATCATCCATCCTTGGCAATGGGAACCTATACCTAATGGTTGTCTTGTTAATCGCCCTCGAGTCGGTACACATTCTCCAACCTCCATCCTTCTTTGGATTGAGTACTGTCGGAACAACACATGGGCTTAAGCTTTCTTTGACTAATCCTTTGTCCATAAACTCCTGGACCTGCCTCTCAACCTCCTCATTTTCTTGTGGTGTCAACCTGTATGCAGCTTTGTTCGGAAAACTTGCTCCTGGTATGAGGTCTATATGGTGACTCACACTTCTCATCGGTGGCAATGAATAAGGTAATTCGTCCACTATGATGTCAGCGAACTCTTCCAACAGTTCCTAAACTTCATCTGGTAGATCATCCACTCTTGTGCTAGTCAGAACAATCCTCAATTTTCTGACCACAAAGAATTGTGGATCTTCTTTCCTCTCCATCTCGGTAAGAATCTCCTTCCCACTCATGAGAAGTACTGTGTTTCTTACTTCCAGCTTCACCTCTTTATCCTTTGTCGGAAGTAATCTGTATGTCCTCCCATTTCTCTCCAGGGTATATGTGTTCATCCTCCTGTCATGAACCACATTTATGTCATATTGCCTTGGTCTACCTATTAATAAGTGGCAAACATCCATGGGAATGACATCAAAGAGTACTTTGTCATTATACTCCCCTATCTTGAATTCAACTAAAAATTGTTTAGTGACACTTACCTGATGTCCCTTCTGTAGCCATGAAACTTTGTATGGACTCGGGTGATCAACTGTCTCCAGCTCCAGCTTTTCCACCATCTCGATTGAAACGAGATTATCTGTGCTACCGCTATCCACGATAACCTTTCATACCCAATCCTTGGTCTTGAAAGTTGTTCTGAAAAGTTTGGTCCTTTGAACTGAGTCCTCCACCTCCTTCCCGGGTGTTAAGAGAACTTTACGCATCATCAGCAACCTTCCGCCTTCTGTGTCTTCGGTCTCAACATCCCGGTTCTGTGCTTCGATGATGTGAGCTTCTCCAACGTCTTTCTTTTTCTCTGGACACTCGAACGACCTGTGCCCATTCTTCCCACATGTGAAACATGTGATTACTCCTCCTCAGCCTCTTCCTCTACCGCTTGTATGAGGAAAAGTGTTTGCATAAGCATAATCTCCCCTCCACTCTGTACGCTTCCCTCTCTGTTCAACATAAGGCCCCTTCTGTGAGGTCCGACCTCTTTAAACTCTACCCTTAGGTTTCTTCCATTCCTCCTAGGGTTTTTGAGCTCTTTCCTGGGTGACTGCTTTGCCTCTGGGATGACTTCTTCCTCGCCCTTGCTGACCTTACTTTCGGTTTAGCTTCTCCTCGGCTTTCAGAGCCATCTGATACGCATCCTCCACCACCCTGATGGAAATCATGCTTAATTCATCTTCAATGTCATATCTCAGACCATTCATATATCTGGCAACCTTCTCATCATCACTCTCCCGATGACCTGATCTGATGTTCATTCGATAGAATTCCTTAGTGTATTCTTTCACTGTCATCAGCTTCTGTCTCGGGTTCTGCATCCTCCTGAACAGAGTAATTTGATAGTATCTTGGGATGAACTTTGCTTTCATCTTCGCGATCATTTGATCCCAACTTTTGATCTTCTACTTTCCTTTGCAGCGTCTGTCATCTTGTAGGTCGTCCCACCATAAGGCTGCGTGTCCCTTCAAGTGTGTGACAACATGTCTGACCTTCTTATGCTCTTCGATATCCTCATAATCAAAGTAGGTGTCAAGAGCTCGGATCCAATCCAATAGCTCTTCTGCATCCAAGTTCCCCTCATAGACTGGGATGTCCATCTTAGCTTTCGCACCCATCCTAGCGATAGCTTTAATTAATCGCTCAGTTGATGCATCTTCGGCTACAACTTCTTCCTCTCGTTCAGCCTCAACTTCATCCTCTGAATCACTGAAATTTCCCGCACTAACTGTGCGTTTCTGAGCGGTCTCCATCTCTTCAAGTCTTGCTCGAAGATCTCTCATCTGCCTCTCCATTTATGGATTTCCTACCAGCCTACCTCTTCTTCGTACCTCCCTGTCCTCTGGATCAGGTGATTGTCTTTCTCTTCTGCGCGGCATGGTGAATTTCTTTGTCTCTGCTACAGAAAGCAAAGAACTTCCTGTGCTCTGATACCAAACCTAACGCAACCGCACTCCTCGGAGCACGACCGCTCTCACAGGATCTTCTTCTTACTTCTCGGCCCGAAGAAATCCAAGGTTCTTCTATTTCCCTGTCGAAAATCTACGCCCACAGTTCTTTTCGTGTGATCCCCTTTCCTGGATTTATTGGAGAATCGAAACTCGTGGCTTCGCAAGTTCTCTGTTGATCATGGGGCTCTCAATTCCCCAAGACCTAATGTGTCAGTCGACGTTGACTTTCTCTTACCTCTATCAGGACTTCTCTCTATCATGACTTCTCCACTTGCGACGCCAACCACTTCGTTCTCCAACCCCCGATTCCCGATGCGGAGAAACGACGATGCACACGTGAGTTGGCTTTTCAACCATCCCCTGTCTCATCGGGACTTCGGAACTTGTGGGATCGCAAATCCTAACACCAGTACTTCGAGACTTCTCATGACGATATTCTGATGACTTGTGTCACCTTTCCACGTCACCAAATTCTCTGGCCCACACTATTTATGAAACCATCGGGATATCGCGTCTCGCGACATCGCGATTCCCGTTGCCAAATCTTCGACACTTTTCTCACGAGATCTCGATAGGTGATCTCGCGAACAATCCAATGGCCCAAATGGACTTGGATCAACGATTCTGCTCTTCTGACTTTTAGCTTCTCCACACTTGCGCTGCAACTTTCTCGCTCCTCTGGGAGATCTAACGATCCATGGATCGTCGCGAAATCTCCTCGGAGGATTTCAACCGTCTGTTCCTTCCAAATGAAATCTACAAAATGACGAGACGCTCTTCCACATAACTCATCACCCTGTGCACAAATCCTGCGATGCTCCTTTCATCTATCAATCCACAACTTTCCTGCTTCATCCTTCCACGAGTTTTAAGGCTTATCCTTCCCGAGATTTTCTCGCAACTTTCAAGTCTCTTCAGGAAAATCTTGCACGCACTCCTTGCGGCAAATTTTCAACCTTGACTAAGTGTTGAAGCTTCGACTCTGCGCACACCTGCAGTAGTAGTATTAATTCCCTTTGCTCAGAATCGCAACTCTAAGTCTTAACTTGGCCTGCGCACTCCTTTCACGGCTCCTCTACTCAACTGGGCTTCTGGAAACTTAGAACAAAAGTTATCTCTACTTGAACCCCTCCGTCGACACACTCCTTGCGGACGATTCAACTGCACTCCTTGCAGGAATTCTCTGGCTCAATTTAGAGAAACAATTGAAACTAATTCCTTGTTCCTTCCAGACTTCAACTCAACCATGAAATCACATACACAACATATAAAAGAAAGTGTATAATAGGAAGCAAACATTCATGAGCATAGCATCGATACACAGAGAAACAACACAAACCATGGATTTGAATCAAGCTTTCTTCTATTAATTCAAATGTCTGTACATGGGTGTTCTTCATAGACTTCTCTATTTTCTCTTCTCTTTTTGAATGCTTGATAATGATACAATGTACAAAGGAGGGTGTCTATATCCGTTTTCCCTCTTGGACTCTAAAACTATCAAATCTAGAATTAAATTCCTATCTACCAGCATTAACTATATTAAATGTCGTCTATCTACCTAAGGATGAGAGCTATCCGCTCAAGGTCCGATACAATATACAAAGTGTGCTTCATTAAATCCAAACATTAATGTTTGCACAACAATATCAACGTGTTTTCAAAACTTGTGTTGGTGTTGTCCAGCTGTCTTTCCGCTCCGCGCTGGCTCACTTGATGTGCTGGTGATGCTCCTGCATCAAAGCACCTTGTATCTAGTAGAAGCAGGTCGACAAGATTGCAACAAAGTGTAAATATTCCTTCTACACACAGGGATATCATGTAGCCAGACTGGTTAAAAATTTCCAACCTTTCCAGCCACTGGTTCATGAAAACCTTCAACAAGTTAAGTAATGTAACTTCTCCAACAAGGCAAGCAACTCTTCAAGATGTAGATTCAACAAATGCTTTTCCCTCTCCCCCAGGAAATCAACACAATGGATACCATTTCTTCCTAAGGAGTGAGTATTGATCCTGGTGGATATCAGTGGCCACCCACCTTTTCCAATTGGCTCAAAACAATTTTCTAACAATTTTGCTAATTTACTATTTCTAGTAGTTTTTAACTTCTGGGGCCATTTTGAGGGCCTAATTGAAGGATTTTCGGGATCAATATTCTCAATTATATGTAGGCGCTATAATTTTTCCACAAAAATGAATCTCCTCAACAATACCTTTCCAATGAGATATGGTGTGCCCAAAACGGAGATCGTATGCCAAAGCTACGCCCCCGAGAAGTTGATACACCAAACAACCCAAAACGGGGTCCATAAAATTGTTGGATTTTCATCTTCTGGGGTTAGGGTTTTGGATTTTATTTATGGTAAAAAGGCCTTTGCAGCGTCATTGTAAAATCATCTTCCTTCTATGTGATTTGTTCACTCAGGATATCATTAGGAATTAATTAAAGAAGAGGGTATTGAATCATGACTCACTGGTCATCATTTGTGAGTGAAGCCTTTGGTAAATGTTGCATTATATACCAAATATCGAGAGAGATCCAAGTAAAGCGGCCATATAGAACCAAGCTAGAGAGAGAAGGGTTGGGACTAACATTGAGGTAGAATCATTTGTGGTGAAATTCTACCTATTGTAAAAAACAAAGGTTTAGTGAGTTGGATAGTTGATAAAGAGACACCCTCACATAGAAAAAAATACATGTAGAATAGGCTCAGGTTAATTTGACAAAAAGTCTTGTTTTCATAGCACCATAATAGAGGAAGCTATGAAAATAGGTATATATATGACACCACATGAATTCCATGAGACTCTATTTGATGTTGTGAACATGAATCTAGTTGATTTTAAACATGAAATGGGATGTATATCATTATTATTCATTTTAAAATTCCTAACAACGATGTTGTCTAAGTGTTCTACTTTTTGAAAATTTTCACTGGAATTTGGCTATACAAGTTTGGGTGAAATCACAATTTTTTTTTGTTTAAATTTCCTTTTTTAATATATAAGTGGATTCAGCATCTTGAGAGACCCTTGGGGCACTTGTATTATAGGGACTCAACCCCTCAAATATGCAGTTTCAACAAATTTTCATTAGATTTTGGGAAAAATTAATCAAAATATATGCACAGAAAATGGGATAAAAGGTAGAATGTTTAGAATATGTCCTTAATCATGTTATTTCCTTTAAATGTTTTAACAATTTAGTTTTACCCTTCATGCCTAGGGGTAAATAGAAGATATCATTTCGCATGGCCAAAAATGACGACAATGATTCTGAAAACCATGGTTATCAACGTGTCCACACATGGAAGCCCAACAACCCCTCTTATATGCCTCTTTCACTTTTGCTCAAAAATACTCATCACATCCAATCAACACAATCTTTGGAAAATGGTGGTATAACGTCATCATGAGGTACATTATTCCTTTTTTCATATAAAGTGATGTACTTAATATACTATGCATGTGGATGAGGATCATTGGTTGAAGTTGGATAATGAATCATAAGCTCAAGAAGTTATATTTTTTTTCCTTTAATATTCACCTTGGTCGCCATCATTTGCACTCTAGTCTCATGTTGTCTTCCACAAGGGGTATTACTCAGGTATTCTAACAAAGGTAACGTTTTGTTTCCCAGTCATACTTAACACTTACCATCTTGGACCTTGTCACAACATACCAGACTTTGGTAATGGGTCATGGTTCATTCTCTCATGAGAAGAGGGGATAAAAGAACATTGGTTGATTGTAACTGCTAGTAAAAAAGATAAAGATTTTCTTTTTATGAAAGATAGAAAGAAATGGGTTAGCGAGGACTTTTAAAAGTTGGACCATACTTGATCTCTTCCCTTTCTGCATAATCCCTAGTACCAAAGCATTGGGTGATAATGCTTGGAAAATTACAAAGGGGACTTGAAAATTAATAAAAGGACAATATAACATGCATATTAATGGGTTGGAAAACATAGAACCTAGAAAGATGTAACTAAAGAGAAAGCACACCCTCTACAAATGCACTCCTAGAAATGGACCAAGTGATTCCATAAGACAAAACGCAAGCTTAGCATGTCTCACTATCACACTTACTCTTGAAGGGTTATTTTCTTTCTTATTTCCCTCAAGATATATCCCTCTGTTTGGACATTTTCCTTTCTTCTTTGGTTGACACATCTAATAGGTTTTGATGATGGTCCTTCCATACTTAAACTTAACATCTTCCATAAAGTTATGATCTAATGTGAAGTTTGAAGGGGATACCTGATATGAATTTTTTATGTCACTTCTATGTTAAGTAACAACTTAATTTATATGATTTAAGGAGTATTATATCTTGTGAACATTGGTATTACTTGATTCCATACTTTTATTTGATTTGGATGCACTTAACATGATTCTTTGAAGGGCGTCCCCTACTTTCACCTAGGATATTTTTCATATTTTACAAGATACGACACATGTGATGTAGACTGTTGAGTCATTGTATGGCTTAGCATACTAATATACAATCTCTCACATCATTTGGACCTTGGATGATGGACATATGGGCTTGCATTTGCTAGATATAGCCTTGATGGCACACATATGGGAAGAAATCTCAAACTTTGGAAAGTACACTCACACCATACTCATCCACTTGATGGAGGATGTCTCACATGGTTTGGGTTGGAAACCATGTAGAGATGAGATACACCCTCTCTCCACCTTGAATGCTAGGCTTTATGTGATGGCGTCATGTGATAGGGTTTGATGGAGATGATGGGCTTTGATTTCCGCATGGATACGACATGATTATTTGATGTGACATGAAATCCTTCCAACTTTCTGGAACCTTAGACAATGACACATGGCCTTGGGAGTCCATCTTTAATCCATTGTAGGTTTGATTTCACCACATGTGTGGCTTTATGATGGCTATTTTGCATGATTTATTATTGTAGAGGCTATTTTGAGGGGTCGACCCCACTTTTGGCATGGATTATCATTGTTTTACTCAATTATGTGGAAACATAGTGCTTGGTTACCTCATATAAATAGAGGGAGAATTAAAATTATTTAATCGTCATCACACTCCTCACACTTGTGAGAGAGAACTCTAGAAGAATTTTGCGCTACTCTTCTAGGTCTCTTGGAATCTAGTGCACACTTTTGGAGAATGGATTTTTATGGATGTGTTTTTCAATTTGGATGGATATATGTTTACAACTAGGGTTTCTCTTAGCATATCTATTTGGATAGGTAAGTGATCATATTCAAGTTAATATTTTTGTTAATGACATAATGTGATAATTGATTTTTTGGTGCATGTTACCTTGTTCTAGTGAAACCCTAGGAAGGTCCAATATGGTTTGCGCCTTAGGGTTTTTTATTTTATTCCATTTGATCCTTGAACTAGACACTCTAGAAGAAATAAAATGACATGTAGGATCCAAGAGGCATTGCAGCCTAAGAGTTGTTTTCCTATAGGGTTTGATCATACTATCCAAGAGGGGTTTCACCTTAGGGTTCAAATATTCATTCTTATTGAAGATCTAATTCATCTTTCAAAGTGTTGCTTGAATCTATTTCCTAATGAAGTAGATGAATCTAGTCTCATGTTTGTGATTCTTACATTGTCAACAACTCTCAAAACTTTCACTTAAATCGACTCATAATTGTTTTCTAGAAATTGGATATTGTTCCTCTTGTTGCAAGCTAAATTGTAAGAGTCGATTGCCAATTTTATAGGTTGTTTTTCCTATTTCTATTGTAAAACACTATATGTTGATATAAACTAGTTTATTTCTGGAATTTTATAATAGAAATTGGTTTTATGTGATATCTAGTGTCTCAAGGTGATTGATATGATATACAACTTGGTAATTGATGATTATATTCATTGAAGAGTTTATTGTATCATACAGGTTTCCCAATTACCTCATTTAATTTATTTTCCCTTCATCTTCGATACACCTAGCCTATCACATATAAATGACCAAGATAAGGGGTTGTAGGCTTGGATAATATTGCTACTTGACTCCTAGAGGTCAGCAGGAAGCCTCCCTTATGTTGGACCTCATTCCTTCACCAAAATGAGGGAAGTATATTCTAAGGTGAGAATGGTATACACATTCAATTTTTCCATAAGATTGACATCTTCTAGAGGGCTTCACAGAAGTAAAAATCCTATGATAATATTTTGGTGTTGTTATTGGGGATAATTGGGACATTATTTCTATGACATTATTTAGGTAAGGTTATCCCAGATCCTTATTCTATAATATTAACTTGCGACTCCACTAAGGGAAGAATACCTTTGTTTATCTTTCACGATGATTGTCTAAAGAGGTCATATGGAGATTCCATTGATATATTTTGAGGTGTCATCCTATTCTCAACTTTGTGGTATTACATATTCTCAAGTAGTGGAGCTACAACACATTCGAACTTCATGAAATGTTTTCTTCCCTTGATAGTAAGAATGTTCTAGGATATCCAAATCACTTTTCTCTAGATTCGGGGGATAATTGCTGAAATTTGATGGTGATCCCTCTTTGGTTGTTTCTCATGTTGTGAAATTATTGAAATATTCTTTATATATAAATGTAAGACATGCATATACATTAATAATGATGTTCTTGGTATATTTTTAAGAAATACAAAATAAATGGTTAAATAATTGTTGAATTCCAAGGAGTATATCCTCTTTTACAGTTTTCATTGATGAACTTGTCAAGTGGTGGGCCCCGAGAACTCAAAGATATGAAGATATTCTTCATAACCTTATGGTGCCCCCCCAAAAAGGGGAATTTTATATAACCCCATTGAATACAATGAAGATTTGATTAAAGAAAAAGATCTTGAATATGTGACTCATGAGGAAAGTCACCAAGTACATAAAGTAGAACAGGAGTTGGTTTATGAACTTATTGAAGAACACTTCGATTAAGAACAACACGTTGAATATCCAATTCATGAAGAAGATGAGACATTGACATTTTCTCCTCCATTTAATGAATATGAAATCATACAAACTTAGGTTCCTCTTGCACATGAAGAAGAGAATGTGGTAAGTTGTACTCATTTCCAATTTTTCCATGTATATTTCTCTTATGAATTGGAAAGTGATGGGATATTTAAGGAACCCTTGGATGTAACAAACCATTAATTTTATGGTGAGCATGATGATGCAATTAAAAATATTGATGATTTCCTATGCATTGGAAGACGTGGATGGGATATGATATATTTTCATTTTGATGGAAATCTTATCTATTATATCTATGATGGATGTAAAATAAAGAATGCATAATACATCTACCTGCATCTACGATTCAAAGTTTTGGCAACATGAAGAGGACATGATAACATATTTATTCCAACCACCTAGGAGTGAATTGTTGCACCATCCTCATGATGATTCCCATCCTTTTCCTGGAGAGTTTGGGACATGTTCATTCGGACACTTCGATTTATTCTATGAAGAATATATTCAACCACCTATATGCTCAAATTTTGATGTAGATGATACAATGATTCTCCTTGGATAGGAATTTCATGATGAAAGATTCCAACCTTCTTATTTTCCTTCATCTTGTTATATCACCGAGGATACGATGGGAAACCATGTTCCTAGTCCCAAGTTCTCTACGAGGAAAAAGTGTTTCTTATAATTTAAAGGAAGGTTGTAAACTTTAAGAAGAACATTAACATCCCATTTTTTAATCCTTCCCTTGAGTAATTATCCAGAATCCATCTGATTTATTTTCATCCCATCCCAAGCCTCAAGGAGTGATTATAGACAAGATATACATTCTTTGAATCCTTTGCGTCAACCTCGTGAGACTTTGTCTTATCAAAACCCTATCTAGATATGGGTGGAGAAATATTGTCGAGATACATCTTGCTATGATTTTATCCCTCCTCCCCACCCTCATGGGTTTGATTTCATGTTTGTCTATGTTATGATGATTATCCAACCTAATGATTATTCTGTGCTCGATATGTTTTTGTTTTGTTTTGTAATTAATAAAAAAGTTAGAACTCTAAGATTTGATGAAATGCTAGGATAGATTCATTAGTTTTATGATTATACCCAACTTTTCAAGTTGACATGCAGTGTTAGGATGGTAGGATAAGTAGGTCATGTTCTGTTCTTGCATTGATTTATTTTAGTAGTTACTTTTCATTGATTTACTATGCATCCATGTTATCTTAGTTTGATGTTTATATTGTGAAAAGAAAAAAAAAACGATATATTGATGAAAATACAAAAAACAATTAGGCATGATTTTATTATACTAACATAGGTGGATCATATATGCCACCTTTATTGTTGATGTTTTGGTGTTGTTAGAAGTGGCTATAGGTTGAATTTATTGACTTCAATAGAAGATGAGGTTCTGATGCACTCTACAGTGAGAAAATGTCCCCATATTGGAGCTAGATGTTACTCCCCATGCACAGGGATAACTAGAGGAGATCATTCTCGATAGCCGAGAATAAATAAAATGATCTCAATGATCATTATGATCATTGTGACCACTCATGTCAGCCTAACATCCCCTCTCAAATGAATATTTCAGTTTTGATTATAAAATCACATCACATCCAATCAACACAGTCTTTCGGAGATGGTGGTCCTACAACATCATGAGGTAAATTATTCATTTTTTCATATGAAGTGTTGTACTTAATATAATGGGTATGTTGATGAGGATATTTGGTTGAAGTCAGATAATGAATCATAATCTCAAGAAGTTATATTTTTCCTTGTTTTACCTTAGTGGCTATTATTTTCACTCTAGTCCGGTGTTGTGCATAACCCAAGGAGAAGGTGTGTTATTGGGGGCATCACAAGGGTAATGTTTAGTTTCCCTACCATACTTAACACTTAATTTTGAGTCTCCATTTTTACACTTCTATTATCTTATATTATCCTCTATCTAAGTCTATTTTACCTATGATATATGTATATGATTGACCATTTCCTCCACAAACCTACTTTGTGACCTTATCCATGTGCATAGAGAGGTAACCTATGTTAAAGCATGATTTTATTGATTTTATTGATTAAATTGGATCAAATGGTTGATTATTTATGCTCGTAATTACTTTTACTCTTAATTAAGGAGCTCCATTCGGTACTACCACTGATCTAGTACTGCAACAATCGTTTGATCCGGTACTCTGTTGGATCCCGTAACTTGCCTGATCTGGTTCTGATATTCCTCCTGATCTAGTACTCTACAACGATCTGATACTACCAATTCAGCTCCTGTTCTGGTACCAACACAACATTTCTTCTAGTACCACTAGCTCAACGCCTCTTCCAGTACCACTAGCTCAACGCCTCATCCAATACCACCATCTTAGCGCCTCATCCGGTACCAACCTTGCACCTACTTTGGTACTACCATTGCATTGGTCTGGTACCCATAGCTATGACTATTCTAGTCTGGTACTAAACGCCTATATACATGAATTACATGTTGAACGATTATTCTGGTGGTGATTCCAAGAAGTTAGTTGGGCGGGAGTATCTTGAGGTAGTTTTGGAGATCATGATAGACTTCATCACTCATGCACTTCGTGTCATGAAGATGAAGTCCATCCCTAGAGATACGATATGAATTACACATTGTAATATTTTGAAACCATTTGATAATTATCCTTATAGATTGGTTATAATGGCTAACCTTCTCTAAAAAGGGATGTTGTGTAGATGATAGAAGTAAGTAGTAAGTAAAGGATGATATACATTGTTATGTTGAATGAAATGTTGAATTGTTGATTCAATCAATCAATTGAAGGAATACAAATTATATTTTGTGCAATTCGTTAGCATGAGTAAAGGGTTTTATTCTGCAATTTCATTAGGCATGACTCGTTGGTTTAGCAAGGGCCCACCTCCCCAACCAAGGTAAACCTCCCAGTACATGTATTTGTGTGTTTTAAGTCAATTGTGTGAGTTGTGTGTGTTATAAATGATTTTAAATACATAACGTTTTGTATGTAAAGTACATATTTACTTGATTTTGAATCAGTGTGAGTAAATGGTTATACATTGAGAAGAGTAGATAATTCCATTTCCATTTCTGCAGATTGATATTTAATTGATAAGAGTTTGATAGAACTGTGGGATTGTTAAGTAAGTAAATGTTGTTGTTTTGAATTTATTATTTTGGTGTTATTAGAAGGTACAAGAACCATAAGACTTCATCTCTCACCTTCATGCTCCATATAATGAAGCCTCTCAATCATATTTATTGTTTCCTGCATTAATTTTTTTTTTATTGGAATTGATAGGGTTATGATTGGTTTCTTTCTAAGAGTGAATAAAGTGGATTGTTAATTTCTATTTCAAATGCTACAAGAAGCAAGTTCTAAGTTCATCTCTCCATTTCATGAGCCTACAATGAACAAACTTGTTATCTAAGAAAGAGCCTTTTCAATTGAGTGTTTGTTTTAGAGTTTTTTTATAATCTTTATCTTTTGAGTTTGAAGTTGTGTGAAGTATTCATATATTCCAAAAACAGGGTGTCATGTTATTAATTATTTTATGATTGATATAGATACAACATACATAGATAGGTTACCTATTTTCAACACATATACGGTAACAAATTGTTTGATTACGAATCCTGGATTGACATATAAATGAGTACAATATACTAAGCATATACATATACACCACCATTTTGGCGTAGTTTTCGGGGAGTTGTAAACAGTAATAGGTAGCATTTTGAGTTTGATTGGTTTGATGAGTGTGGATTGGATTTAAGGACAATTTGAGGGTGGAGAGAAGACGGTAAGATGAGAGGTAAGAACCTACGCATCTACTTTGGTGGTTTTTCTCCAAAGTCAGGTTGTCCTCTTATCTTTAGTAGTTAAAAGTTTGTGTTTCATTAGTATTAGAGTTTCTTCTTTTTTATGAGTAGGTATAGGGATAATAAATGTAGATTTATTGCTTCCAAAATTTTAGAAAAATTAGAAAAAAAACAACGAGCAAACCTCCCCCCACACTAATTCATCTAAAATTCGTGCAGGAACAATTCTCAGAGGAGAAATTTCAAAGGAAACAATTAAAACAATAGCCAAAGGCACTAAATCCGAAGCCACTGTTCATATTGAAAGCATAATATAAAAAGCAAGAGGGGAAGCACTGGAGATCCCATCATAGGGAGGAGATGGAAAAGAGACAGAGGTAGTGATAGAGGAAGCTACATCTGTGATTGGGGAAACACGCAAGGTATTGGAACAATTATATATACCAAACAAACTAGTGGTTGAACCATCACTTAGTGGGGAAATGCCACTAGTATCCTACAAAGTATTATTTGGAGATATCGTAGATGAAGAGGGAAATGCAAACAATGAAACATAGAAATTTGGATTCCCAATATTAGACATCGCCAAATACATTGCTATGAAGAATATTCCATTGTCCTCACTGCATCACTTCCATGGTTTGTCAACATAAGATCTTGATTCATTTTTGTTTGAATTTGATATACTATGTAGGAGTAATAATTACACTAATAATGCACAAAAACTAAAACTCTTTCCATCCACACTAAAAGACTCACCATTAAGGTGGCTTATGAGCCTAGGAGAATACACTATCTTATATTTGGAGGGTATGAAGGAGACTTTCCTCCATAAATATCAAGATTATTGCAGACCTAGGGATGATAGGAATGACATATTTAAAATGCAGAAATGTGAGGAAGAAAGTTTGGAAGATTACCTAGAAAGGTTCCTATATAACTACCAAAAGACAAAGCAATTTTCCTTAGACACATCCACAGTTAGGACCATCTTCCTAAAAGGTGTGAGGGATGACTGTATTGAAGTACTAAACCTGATGAGTTATGGAGATGTGTGCCAATATCCATTTATAGACATTGCAGAGTATTGTAAAAGATACACCCTCAGTCAAGAAAAAACAGGAAAAAGTGTAAGGGATCCTATAAAAATAATTACTAAACACATTGTTACACATTAAAATTACTCACTTCAATGATGACCTATTGTCGTCATTACAAGTGTCTCATTTTGGCCACAAGTGTCGCAAGTGTCACAGACATCATACAGTCATATTGTTTATGTCATATCTCAAATGAAATCACAAAGACACTTCAAAGACACCCTCAAAGACTGGTTGAAGAGGGGAAATCATTTGATAGAGAGTACAAGCCTTTTTCCATGGAAAAAACCACTCAGAAATCAATTTTGGAAGGCAACGCTCCCCTATACAGTGTCAGGGAGTGCCAACGCTCTGTACCCTCTTTTGGGGGAGTGTTTCAATGCTCTGTGCCCCATTTTGAGGGAGCATTGGCCCTTTTTGAGCAAATTTTGGACTGTTGAAGAAAATCAGGGAAGAATACCCCTCATCTCTGGAGTTGGTTGGATTTGGATCTGAGGTCAAGGCTCGATCTTAGGGAAGATCTAGAACTGAAGGACAAGGATCCTCAACCTATCGCAAGAATATATTAAGTGGTTAGGCTTATCCAAGCCTATATAAGGAGGCATCCTCATGGTAAAAGGGGGGGACATTGAAGGCATCAAAATTATGATCTCATAAGATATATTTGTCATTGAAGCATCATCAGTTTTTTGTGGATTATTTGAACAAAGGGTTGGACAAGGAGATCTTGGCGAAGCTACTACATATACATCATGGTGGTAAGCACTTTTATTTGTTTTCATTAATATACATATGTTCTTGTCCTGTTTCTTTCAAGGTTGTGTTTATTCTACATGACCTTGTCTCTATTAGATAGACCTGGTTTCAAGATAACCATAGTAGAATAGGAAGCTTGTTTTGTCTTTGTTTTGTTTGGAGGACTTATCGAGGAGCTTGGAGATCAAAGCTCAAATCAGAATGTGTGAGAACGAACTTCATTAAAAAGGTACACCTTTATTCCTCTTCCCTCTACATTAGTTTAGCTATATTTAAAAGGATGCTAGTGTCCAACGTTAGCACCCTTTCTGTCTTGGTCTTAGGATTCTAGTATCCAAGAGGAAATCCACTTTTCCATAGGGGATTCTCCTGTAACATAAATTGGTGACTCCACTGGGGAAGGAAATCCTATTGGTATTTCCTTGGTTTGTCCCTTCCCTTTTACCACCTTTTAGATCAATTTTACTGGTTGTTCATCTCCATTTTCCTTCTCCTACCTTCACTAGCAATTTCACCAATTTTTGTGCATTTTGGGTGAGTTTTCCTTCTTCTTTTTTACTATTTTTTTTTTAACTTATGGGTGGCTCAATGCCCCCTATAGGCCATAACAGAGCACCAAAACTCCCCTACATTGTCTTAGGGAGCATTGCAACACTCTGTGCACCCTTCTAGGGGAGCGCTAGTCACTTTTTTGAGAGTTTTTACCTTCTTCTGCTCAGTCTTTTCCAGCCTTTTTTGTAGATATATTTACCCAGAGTCCGAGGTTGGTTTGTGAAGTTGTTTGCATTGGTTTTTTGATGTTTTTTTATTCTTATAACTTCCTATTTTCTTTATTGGATCTTTAAACCTTTTTTAGAAATGTGAAATTGTCTTTTCTTGCTGCTTGATTTTTCGAGACAGTTTTGAGTGATTCCTCTTTCTCCCTGTCTTTTCTTGGGTTCTTCTTTGCATTTTATTGTATTCATTGAATGATTGATTGGTTTTAGAATCCTTGATGGTGTTATTTCTTTTTAGAACAAGTTTCTACTTGTTTTCTTTCATACCTCACTTCCTTGAGTGCATGCTTTGCTTGTAGCCCTTTTGCTTCGTGTCTTTTGCATCTGCATCAGACTCTTTATCCTGATTGAAAGTAGTGGAGCATTGAAGGTTTTGTATTTACTTTTTGTATACATCATAATACAAAAAAGAATATAAAATCACTCTTACTTTTGGGTGGTGAAATTATCTTTCATTTGAAGTAGCAAGATTGCATGTTTTTTGGCATTGTGGGACATTGTGCATCTGGAATGATGAATGTTTTCTCCTTCTTGTAGCATAGATTTCATAGAAATGAAAAGATTTCATATTCATATCTTTGTATAACTTTTGAGTCAGTCAAAACACCATATTGTCCACGCCATTTTCCTTTTGAGTAACAAAAGAATTAAAAATCAAGTGCTAAACCAAAATTGATTAGACATTTTTACATTTTTTGGTAGCAAACCTACATTAGATTAGTTGTAGGGATTTGGAATAGGTGCGAAAGATAAATTTACAAAGCTGCAAACAAACATAGGATATTTTGTTAGGGAGTGGTGAAATCCAATTGCTACATTTTGTCCTGGGAAGCCCTTCTCACACAAGGGTCAAACTTGAGGTCGCATTGAGACTAGCAGAGTTACTCACCCTTCTTTGCTAGTCTTAGTGTAGAGATTGCACGTATTATGGGGGTCGCATGAAGGTATACCCACAATGATGAGTGGAATCCTTTAAAGTTGATTTCAAGCTAGATACCCTACCCTTGCACATGGATCGGACTGTCGACTGTTTCCTCAAGCATCACTGTTATAGTTGGTAACCTTAGTGGCCTATCTCTTTAGGGTCTTTACACAAGGTGACTGTGGAGGGGAAAGTATTCATGGTACCTAGAATCAACGTTGACCAGACTCATTCAAACTCCTTGGAGGGTATACCCATGATTATGTGTGGGATCTTGCACCAGGGTGTAAGTCCGTTAAGTAGGTCATCAACGTAACTTTTCCACCCACTATATCTCAGACCCTTCTTACTTTGTCACTGCAACATTGGATTTCATCACCAACTAGTGTGCTCATTGTGAGAAGGTTTTGTTTGCATGCTTTCTTACTAGATTTTTAGCATGTCTTGTTTGTTATCCCTAGCAGAATCTAGGTGGGATATTTATTTTTATGGTGTCAGTTCCCGAAATGACCAATGAAGGAACCCCTTTTCCAAGGGAACCCTTTGTTTTTCCTTCTTACGGGAACGTTGGTCCTACTTACATCACTACTTTGAGCCTTCTAGGTCTCACAATTGGGTTGTTGATATGGATTTTTTCCACTCCCATGATATCGAATGCATGTTCTTCAAATGTAAGCACACCACCCACATATCAACCTCATGTCAACCTTTCTCCTTCTTCACCCGTCAAGTCTCCTTCCATTTCTCCTTCTTTGCCTAGTGAAATCTCTAGAGTGAGTAGCCAGGTTGATAAGAAGAAGAAGAAATGAAAAGAGAAGAAGAAGAACCAGAAAGGGACCAAGCCTCCAACTGCATCAAATGTTGGATCTAGGCAACCAACTATCCTTGATCATACAGGTTAACAATATTAAAACGAAGAATCTGAAACCCAAATTCTCTTGCAGTCTTTGTAAGGGTGACCACTTTATGAGGTATTTCCCTGGTATTCCCAAGGTCTTAGAAATGTGTTCATCCATGTCATTGGCCCTTGATGTACATGCTAGTGATTCCCCATCAACTAGTGGCATTAATGTTGGTAAGAAGAAGACAACTGCCAAATTTCCTTGTATGTTATGCGAAGGTGATTATTATTCTCACATTTTTCCTCATAGGGACAAGGCTTCTTCTCTGTTGGTAAAACTTCAACTTCCAACTGGTTATTGTAAGATTTCCCCCAACCCGTCATTCATTGATGGAATGGTCAATCTAGTTTTATCCCCGGTCATTCTGGTTGATCAGGTGGTCAATCTAGTTTCATCCTCGGTTGAACCACTAACCAAAGTAGTTGATCTAGTTCCATAATTAATCAACCCCACTTCTCATCTGAAAAGTGAAACCCAAGTGACTAATCTAGTCCCGTCATTGGTTAGTCCCACCCTTCATCTAAAGAGTGCCAACATGGTCAATCCCACTCCTCCTCTGATGAGAGCCAAAGTGGTTGCTCCAGTACCTTCATCGGTCAGTTCAGTTGATCATGTCGTTAATATCGTCACATCCTTAGTTGAACCAATTGACAAAGTGGTTGATCTAATCCCGTCTTTGGTCAATCTGACTCTCCCGTTAGAGTGTGCAATCCAAGCGATCGATCCATTTCCACCTATCGACCCCAATATCCCCTTGGAGAATGAAACCCAAGTGGTCTATTTCATGTTGTTATAAATCGATCCTACTATCCCTCTAGAGAGTAAACCCAATAGTTCTCGCATTCTTCTCATTGATACAAGATCTACCATGTCGGGGGGCATTCTTTCTTATCCTGTGAAAACCCATCCAAGTAATGAGGCCATCCTTTTTTATTAGGGTGTGCTAACTGGACCTCGTCTTCCCTCTCACATTCCTTTCAAGATTAAAGTACAATTTTATGGTAGGGACGTTCCTCATGTGTTGATAGATGAAGGTTCGTCCATTAGTATTTTGTCCTCTATTGCTTGGCAAGATTTGGGTTATCCTCAACTTGTGTTGGTTACCCAGACTCTATTCACTTTTAACAGAAAAAACAGTCACCCTTTAGGGATCCTTCCTCAGTTTCTTGTAACTTTGTGAGGGAAAACTATCTTTATTGATGTTATGGTAGTCCAAGACCCCTTGAATTTCGATTTACTCTTTGGGCAAGATTATGTCTATGCCATGAAAGCTATTGTGTCCACTCTTTTTTGTGTGATATCTTTCCCGCACGATGGAAGAATGGTGACTATTGATCAACTTTTGTTTGTTGTCCTTGACTTGACCATCAACTCGATGAACTCCCTAAACGGTTCGTATATGCAGTCGGTATCACCCATGCCATAGGTCAATTATGTGGTGTCTCCCATGACTTAAAATTCCGATGAATTAGATCTGGTAGTTAACATGGTGATATCTTCGATAAGGATATTGGAGCATGATCGCCTTACCCCTGTTGCAACCCTCGACATGTGTTCCTCCCTGAGTGTGTTTCTTCCATCCAGTGAAGATCTTTTGGAGGCCATGACCAAGTTTTTCCCCTTGACATGGTGTCCTTCCAGAGCATTATCCTCTTGGAAGCCATGATCAAGAAGAGGTCACCAACATATTTTCTCTTCTCTATGTCAAGCTTGTTAAATAATGAAACAGAGGGTATGAGCATAGTTTTCCTCTCTGTAATAAGCTCGTTCAAAAGTGAAACAAAAATCTGGGGATTGAACCCAAAGCCTTGAGCATAGTTCTTTTCTTGTGACAAGCTCATTAAAAAATGAAACAATCATCTCTCCCTTCGATTCGAGTATTTCATTAGGTCTCATATTTGAACCTTCTTTTCATCCACCCTTATCCTTTTTCTCCATCTAGTATAGAAATTGGTGACAACCAAAAAGTCGGTGAATGAATTGAAGCTTGGGGGTATGTTTCCAGCCTTTGATGATCATTCTGGAGTTAACACACTAGATTTCAAGCTGGGGGAAGAGTAATGAGCATAGTCTTAGTTCGTTCTCATGCTCAAAACAAAATAAGAATGCACCGAGTAAACTTTTATCTCTTTTTCAGACTCGCATGGATACATGAAAAAGGAACCCCCTAGAGTCATCTTTAAGCTCCTTTCAGACTCTCTAAACATGAAAACATTTTCGAGTGATCTTGCTTCCTTTCCCACTCATTAAAATGTTTGAAAGGGCGTATTTTGAGTGATAATTTATCTCTTTTTCAACCTCGTGAGACTAAAATTATGAAAAAAGACAATGTTGGATCATGTTGTCATTGATGCCAATGGTTTGATTACTTGGAAGATTGTTGGATCATATGTCATTGATGTAAATGGTTTGGTTTTATTGATGTCATTGATTTATGTCAAGTAATTGATTGATATGATGCCCTTGATGAGAATGTTATATGTCCAAGTGGAAACCAATCGATGCAAAGATGAATAATTATTGTCTTATCTTGGTTGATAGGGTGCACAAATAGATGAACTCCAAAGTGGTCCCCTTATGGTGAAAGCCCTCAAAGGAAGATGCTTTATGGAATGAGTTATCCTAAAAGAATGGCTGGAGGACCCAAACTTGCATGTGGAATAATGAGATGAATATCAATGAATTTGTTGGTGAAACTATCCTAGATGGATAGTTCTTGTCATGCCATTTCCGGTGCTATGTGGAATGTCACATAAATCCTCACGGTTTGAGAGTTATGGCCTTATGAAGTTGGAGGACCCCCATATGAAGGCTTGAAGACCCCAAGGTCAAAGAAGTAAAAGTGCTTGAAAAGAAGAAATCATTATTTAAATGATAAAGTAAAGTGACAAAATCAAGAAAGATTATTTAAATGAAGTGACAAAATCAAGAAGGAATATTTAAATGATAAAGTATTGGAGAATTTTCTATTCATGGAAAGTGGGTAACCCTAAAATAAGGAAAATAGGTTAAGTGACCTAGAAATGGGTTAAGTAACCTAAAAATGGGTTAAGTGACCTAGAATATGAAAGTATAAATAAGAAGCTAGGATCTCTTGTAAAATGTAAATTTGAGTGAGAATCCTTTGTGGATCAATGGAGAGATTCTTGGTAATATCTTTTGGAGTATTGATGGAGATCTTCTTGTGAGAGAATCTTATTGGTGTAGAACTCTTGAGCATGATTGAAGATCTATTCTGAGGAAGAGAGTGAGAGGAGGATCTCATAGATGCATCAAATTTTCGGCAATGTCGGAGATCTTGACGGAAAAAGTCTTGGAGTCACAGAAAACCCTATTTTTTGATGTACACGCGGGTTTTCTGTGTATAGGGTGCATGTACACGCGGGATGGCTGTGTATAGGGTGAGTGTACACGCAGGATGACTGTGTATAGGGAGCATGGACTCAATAAAATCATGGAGATTTGTGTTTGAGCTAGTGCCAAGCTCTTGGATGATGAAGCAGGTTCCAGATCTTCATTTTATGGCCTCAGATCTATCATTCAGACACTGGTATGGTTACATTATTGTCTTGATAGATACTATTGCTTGATATGTTGTGAATGCTTAGGGAATTCTTGGTATGGCTTCTATGATGTGGTTCAATTTGGTTTATTTGGTTGATGGAGTGAGCAACACTCTTGTGATTCAGTAGTGACATGATTACTATGGTATACTAGTTATTTATACATGATTGAGATAGTATTCATATTGATTTGATGTGGAGCATGAGCAAGCTATTGGAGAGCTTGGATGTGTTGTAACTGGCTGTGGGTTAGTTTGGACAGTTGAAGATAGAAGAGAAAGTGATTGTAGGTTGCAGAGGATTTGGGCATGTTGCTCAGAAGCATATGTTTGTTGCATTATACATTGGCTGCGTTCACACGTGGGTTGTAATGAGCCAGGGCGCATGCACATGCGGGTTGCACTACTGACAGGTCACGTACCTATTGACATATTGAAATCTATTGAGAATTGTTGCCTCATCTTAGTTGGTGCTGAGGGTGTAATCTGATTCTTGCATATAGAGTTGGTGCTCTTGTAGAGTTGTACTCTATTCAGTTGTTGCTGATAAACCCAAGGATTGTAGTCTGTAATAAAAAGAAAATTGTACATACTTCGTGTGTTCTTTGTGTCCATTGTAATGATGACTTGTTAATGATATATTGTTGATATATGTTGTTGATATGGGCCTACATCTAACTGGTTATAAATGACAACAATGGGTAATGTATAAATGTTGAATGCTATTTGATGAGTTTTTGTGCAAGAAGGAAGTTTTGGGAAAAAGATCACCATATTGATTCTCCCCCCCTCTAAGTGTGGTAGGTGTGTCCAAGAAAAAACACTAGAGTCATCTTTAAGTCATTGTCAGACTCTCTAAACATGAAACATCACTGAGTTTTACCTTGTTTGGACTCGTTAAACAATCATACATTGAAGGGCCCATACGGGACCGAACCCTTACTTCTTCTAGTTCGTTAAACAAAGAGGGACTTACCAAAGGTGAGTTATATCGAGCATGTGTTACTCTCCTAGAGATCGTTGAATAAAAAAGAGGTACTCATCTATATAGATGGGGGAACAAATTGAAAGAAGAAAGAAAAATAATTTTTTCAAAACATTACAAGTAACTCTTCTAGTCTCCCTTGAACACAACACTTTGTATTTGCACACATTTTAATCTGTT
Organism: Picea engelmannii; assembly: GCA_009831015.1. Lineage (NCBI taxonomy): Eukaryota > Viridiplantae > Streptophyta > Pinopsida > Pinales > Pinaceae > Picea > Picea engelmannii. The sequence goes on from ML816827.1 coordinate 53,160, forward strand.
GAACCTCTGCACTGAACCAATCCTCTAAGTTTTCTTACTCCTTTGGGTCACCCAATGAAAGTCACCATATCAATTACATCATCATGTTTTGGTCCATGTCATGTTTCTGATGTCGTGCCTCAGTGTTCAAGGGAATTATCTACCTCGAGATTCAACCATCACAAATTTCTTGTTTCAATACCCGTGTTAGTCCATGTTCTTTTGATCAACCAATTTACATCTTTGTGTCAATTTCATGTCATTGATGGGAGATACATCAAGGCCCGCCTGTGATGAGTCTATTCCTGTCGATTTCAACACATTATCTGGGAACTAGACTTAGAAACCAGTTAGTACCTTGAGACTTGTATGCCTCAATGGCAGACCTCCTCACTTCCAATAGTGGACTTTTATCATTGACCCCTGAACGGATGATTCCATGGATTTTCAACTTCAAATCATTTGTTCACATTCACTAGAATGTACTAGGGTACCTTCGAAATCATTGACATCAATGGTGATTTCCCTCACACTTGTTAACGGTTTACCTCATCAACCGGTAATCAAGTGGTTTCTGCCATGTTCGACATCAAAACATATATTCACATGGTTATACTCGTACCGCATCAGGATCGCTAAGAAGACCCTCAGTTGAGTGATCACTCTGATGTATACTTTTCCTAGGTTGCGACAGAGTTTCTTTTGAATATTGACACGTATATTGTTACATAGATCCACTTTGTATTGGTTCGTGTCTATGTCTTGTCGTCTCGTAGATCCACTGTGTATTTTTCATGGCTACGATCATTTCATGTCATGGGAGTATAGATCCAAATTATATATTTGGTGGATATATCTTTTTTATAATACAATTATAAATCCGCAGTGTATCTTATGGCAGCCATACCTTGCAAGTTTTTATCACCCAAGCATAGGTATGCCTTCCTTGGGTTTGAAACATGTCATAATATTTGTTTGATGGTTGTGTTCAACATCTACCAGGTTCTCCATGTCCATACCCTTGCTCGAAAAGGTCTAGAAAGTAGTTCAGTCATTAGTTTTCATCTTATAACTTCGTACTTTGGGGGGAAATATGTTACACATCAAAATTACTCACTTCAATGATGACCTATTGTCTTCGTTACAAGTGTCACATTTTGGCCACAAGTGTCGCAAGTGTCACAGACATCATACATTCATATTTTCTATGTTGTGTCTTGAATGAAATCATAAGGACACTTCAAAGACACCCTCAAAGACTGGTTGAAGAGGAGAAATCATTTGACAAAGAGTACAAGTCTTTTTCCATGGAAAAAACCACTCAAAAATTAATTTTGGAAGGCAATGCTCTCCTATACACTGTCAGGGAGTGTCAGCGCTCTGTACCCTTTTTGGGGGGAGTGTTTCAACTATCTGTGCCCCATTCTGAGGGAGCGATGGAACTTTTTGAGAAAATTTTGGTCTGTTGAGGAAAATCAGGGAAGAATCCCCCTCATCTCTAGAGTTGGTTGGATTTGGATCTGAGGTCAAGGCTCGATCTTAGGGAAGATCCACAACTGAAGGAGAAGGATCCTCAACCTATCCCAATAATATATTAAGTGTTTAGGCCTTTCCAATCCTATATAAGGAGACCTCCTCATGGTAAAAGGGGTAGACATTGAAGGCATCAAACTTATGGTCTCATAAAGGAGATTTATCAGTGAATAATCATCACTTTTCTATGTATTATTTGAGAAAATGGTTGGACAATGAGAGCTTGGCGAAGTTGTTGCATATACATCATGGTTGTAAGAAATTTGCTTTTTTTTCATTAATATACATATGTGCTTGGCCTGTTTCTTTCAAGGTTGTGTGTATTCTACACGAACTTGTCTATATTAGATATATCTGGTTTCAATCTAATCTTAGTAGATTAGGAAGATTTTTCTGTCTTTGTTTTATTTGCAGGACCTATCGAGGAGCTTGGGGATCAAAGCTGAACTTGGACTATGCGAGGATGAAATTTGTTTCATATGTGCTTGGTCTGTTTCTTTCAAGGTTGTGTTTATTCTACATGAACTTGTCTATATTAGATAGATTTGGTTTCAATCTAATCTTAGTAGATTAGGAATCTTTTTCTATCTTTGTTTTATTTGCAGGACCTATCGAGGAGCTTGGGGATCAAATCTGAACTTGGACTATGCGAGGATGAACTTCGTTAAAAATGTACATCTTTATTCCTCTTCTCTATACATTAGTTTATCTAGATTTAAAATGATTTCATTGTCCAATGTTAGAACCCTTTCTGTCTTGGTCTTAGGAGTCTAGTATCTAAGAGGAAATATGCTTGTCCACAGGGTGATTCTCTTTTAACACCGACATAAGGAGGTGTTACTAGGTTATAATTGGGGAATATACTAGAGAACTTCAAAACAGATATCCTAAACACCATCAACTCTCAACTTGATACCATTAAAATTAAAAGAAAATAAGAAGAAGAAAATGCTACTTTGGAAATTTTTTGTCCTCGGTGTACAAAAAGGCATCCTGAAAATTAATGTCCCATTAATGTTATTGAAATATGTGGCCTCTGTATAGAGGATCACCCTAACAATGAGTACCCATCTTTACCTGGACTAAAATCCATTTTCGAGGGACGGGGAGAACCTCAGGAAACATCATAGTCCCCCAATAGGACATGGAGACAACAAAATCCCAATATGTTTGTATACCCTACCACACAATATTCGCAAAAACAATGGGTACCTCCAATTCCTTATCCTCAATGGTCACCTCAACAACCCCAAATCCATCCTTGGCAATAAGGATGGAGAGAGCCTGCATGTGGGAATGTTACCTTTCAACCAACAACCTTTCCCACCTACCCAAAATACCCTTCGAATATTTCTCAGTTGCTATCGAGATTTAATCCCCTTCTCTTCCTCCACCTCCATAGCTGCAACAACAACTAGCACTACCTGTGAACCCAAATATGCAAGAACAAATGCAAGTTTCACCTATCCCAAACCTCCCTCGGCCTACCCCTATTTCTGCAAAACCCATTCCTAATCCAAATAATAGACCTACATAACTTGTACAAAATCCTGAAGTACAAACCTTCCCGACTTATGTGATAACTCCTACTTCATTTAATGGAATTGAATTAATATTAGCGAGGGTTTTGAATAAACCAAATCCTACTCTAGTTATTCAAGAAGAAGAACAAGTAGATAATTAAGTAGCTCAAGAAGAAGAAGAAGTATATAATCAAACAATTCAAGAAGAAGAACAAATGGATAACCAATTAGATAAAGAAAGAAACACCCTTGTACAACAGGAAATTCCTCCTCACACTTATCACCCAACAAAAATTCCTCAGAAAACTAATCCTCCTCCTTATCCAGAAAGGTTACTTGTGAAGAAATCCGAGGTACCTCTAGGGAATAATATAGAGACTGAACTTAGAAACATATGTGTAAAGATTCCCCTACTTCAGTCCATCAAGGATATACCTATTTATGCTAATATTGTAAAGGATCTTTGCATTAAAAATACAAGGAGGAAGAGGAAGGAGCCTTATGTTATACATGTGGTTGGACAATTATCAGAATTTATATCGTAAATTCCATCCAAATATTATCATCCATGAAATCCAGTGGTAACCATAGAGATTAAGGATGTTTATTTTCCACACACACTTATTGATATAGGAGCAACAATAAATGTTATGACGGTTGACACCATGAAAGCACTGCAACTAAATCACCTAACACCAACACAAAATTTTATGGAATTAGTAGACAAATCATTCATCAACCCAACAAGAATTCTAGATGATATAACAACTAATTTGGCCTCTTGGGGATACCCTGTGGATTTCTTAGAGATTCATCCCAAATCCTCCAAACCAGGACATCCAGTAGTTCTTGGCCTACCTTGGTTGGTCACTACTAATGCATTTATTCGTTTTTGGTCTGGAGAGATGACAATTTCCAATGAAATCCAAAGTAAAAAAATCATCCTCTTTCCTCCTTCCCAACCAGCCACTGAATTTCGTCTATGGTTGGAGAATCCCTATGGGGAGGAGGACTATACTAAACGCTTGTTCACACTGAAACAAGTAAAAGGAGTTCAATAACAAATTGATGAACAAATCTTAAGCCTATTTTTGCCTCATACAAAATCCATTGAATACCCTCAATATTTTCTTGAATAAAGACATATCTGTATCTCTGAATTCCAAGAAATCTGGCATCCCTACACCTCTATAGTAGCTACCATTTCACAACTATATGAAGGGAACGAATCAATTGTCCAGGCTATTAAAATCATCCCTGAAAAATCCTTGTACATCAATGCTAGTTTAGAAACAGATCAACAACAAAAATTTATTCAAATGATTCAAGGGAAATATGGTGCTTTTGCATGGGATAACTCTGACATGAAAGGGATCCACCCAAACACTTTTATGCATCATATTTACACTAATGACCAAATCAAACATGTTCGACAACCCCAAATAATAATTAATCCATCCTTAAAAGAAATAGTAAAAGAACAAGTCCAAAAAAAATTCATTTACCCTATATCAGATAGAAAGTGGGTATCCCCATTAGTTATTGTTCCTAAGAAAAATGGTAAATGGAGGATTTGTGTGGACTTTCAAGAATTGAACAAGGCTACCTACAAAGATTACTTTCCTTGTCCTTTCATAGACCAGGTCTTGGACACTTTGTCTGAGAAGAGGTATTTTACTTTCTTGGATGGGTTTAGTCGTTACGATCAAATCCAAATTTCACCAAAAGATAAGGAAAACATCACATTTACTTTCCCAAGGGGTATCTATGCCTATAGGGTTCTTCCTTTGGTTTGTGTAATTCCCTTGCTACCTTTCAAAGAGATATCTTGGCCATTTTATCTGATTTGACCCATGACTATGTAGAAGTCTACATCGATGACTTCACAGTATATGGGGATGATTTCCAATAGTCATTGGACAATTTGGAAAAAGTACTGATTAGGTGTAAAGAAACCCAACTTTCCTTGAGTCACGAAAAATCTAGAATTATGCTCATTGAAGGAATTGTTTTAAGTCACCACATCTCTGGTACTAGAATAAGAGCAGATCCTGTCAATATTGACATCATTTTCCAAATCAAAATCCCTAGCTCACAGAAATAAGTTACAATCATTTTAGGGCATGCTGGTTACTATACGAGGTTCATTCAAAATTTTACAAATCTAGCTTCCCCACTGTTCAAACTGTTAGCAAAAGAGGTTGAATGTTTTTGGAATGAACAATGTCAAATCTCCTTTTAAATTTTAAAAACAAATATTTCAAGTGCCCCTGTTTTGAGAGGACCAAACTAGTCTCTTCCTTTTCATATCTACACAGATGCCTCAGATACACATTTGGGGGTTGTTTTAGAACAAAGGGAAGGCAATATTCCATATGTTATATACTTTGTCAACAAGAATCTTTCACCTACTAAATTAAATTACACTGTCACTGAAAAATAATTATTGACAATAGTACATGACATTAACAAATTCAGCCACTATATAACAGGGTATGAATATTTTGTACATACCAACCATTCATGCATCATAATTTTGATGAATAAACCTGTTACAAATGATAGAGTGACTAGATGGTTGTCATTACTGCAAGAATTCAATATCACCATTATTGATAGGCCTGGAAAAGATAATTTAGTTGTTGATTTCTTGTCTAGACTCATTCATACAGGTGATAATAGTCCAGTAGATGACGATTTTCCATATGAGAATCTATTTTCTATTTATACTTACATTTCTTGTTATACGGATGTATCCAACTATCTTGTAACAGGAAAGGTACCTCAGAATCTATCCTCCTAAGAAAAACAAAGAATTATCTAGCTAAGTGCCAATTACATGTGGAATGATGATTGTTTATATCGAACTGGGTCTGATTTGGTGATTAGAAGGTGTGTCCAACAGGATGAGATGAATGATATCTTCAAAGCCTTTCATGATGGTCCATGTGGAGTCCATTTTTCTGATAAAAGGACATCATACAAGATCTTACAATTTGGCTACTATTGGCCAACTATTTTCAAGGATGAAAATAAGTATGTGGCTAGATGTGATGATTGTCAAAGGATGGGAAAACCTACTGCGGTTGATGAGATTCCCCTCCAAGATCTGGTAGTAATTGAACCTTTTGAAAAATGGGCTTTGTATTTTGTAGGACCTATTAACCCTATGTATCGAAGGAATAAGTACATCTTGGTCTACACAGATTATGTGACCAAATGGGTGGAAGCTAAAGCTTTGTATTATTCTAATGAACAATCTGTTGTAGAATTTCTCTTTGAAGAAATCCTTACTCGCTTCGATGTACCTCAAGAAATAATAACTGACCAAGGAACCCAATTCACCTCCAATTTGGTCAAATCTCTTACTGAACAATATAGAATCAAACATATAAAATTTCCACCTTATCACCCTCAATAAAATGGGAAGGTAGAATCAACTAACAAGGTGATAGAAGTTATTCTTACCAAGACTATTCAGCCACATCCCAAAGATTGGGTTGGTAGGTTTCCTGAGGCCTTATGGGCCTATAGGACAACTTGGAGAAACACAATAGGCCATACACCTTATGAGTTGGTATATTGGAAGTAGGTGCTACTTCCCATAGAATTTCAAGTGAAAACCTTTAGGACTTCCATACAACTAGGGATGGATATGGATGAGGCTAAAAAACAAAGGCTATTACAGTTGAATGATCTTGATGAGATCAAACAATATACTCTTAAAAGGACCACCCTTATAAAAGAACAAAGGACTAAATGGCATGACAAGTACATCAAGAAGAAGTACTTTCAATAGGTTCAAGAATTTTAAAGGTAATTTGTCTACTAGATGGTTGGGACCCTATGAAGTTGATACAGTTTATGAAAATGGTTCAGTTAAGATAAAGACTATTGATGAGAATCAGAATTCCTTTTTTGTAAATGGACATTGATTGAAGGTTTATCATAAGCCTCCATCCAAAGAGGATTTTGTCAGACATGTTCTTTAGAATTTTGAAATGAAACTGGTAAGAAAGGGGGTTTCTCCTCTTGTTGATCCACCATGGTAAGTTTTATTGTGTGAATTAATTTATCTTTGTACATATATGTAAATAGGTTTGTCATTAGATATAAATTTTGGTGTTACTAACAAAAACAAAAAGTTTATTGTGTTCTCATGTAGATAAATGAATAAGGAGGACATTTTCCACGTTTAGGTATACCCCTTTATCCAACCCTGGTATATCATTTAGAGTTTTCTTTAAGTTTTTCATACTCCTAAAAATTGAAAATACTGGCAAGTAGGAATTTTCCCGGGCTCGAGATAAATCCATGGGATAGTAGATGGAGTTTTCTTTAAGTTTTTCAGACACATGTTCAAATCTCTCTCGACCTGTTTAATTTTTTTCTTTTTATTAAGGAATTAGAATAATTATGTATTAAACATGTGGTTACTCTCAATTATGGCACACTCCCTACCACAAAATTTTGCAATCCCTTGTCTACATCTCTTCGTGAAGAAATCATTCCTATACACCCGAAATATTGAGAGTATAAGGTAATTGTATCTCTAACAATATTAATTTCATTCATTCCATTTATATGGTGGAGAAACATCATAATCCCATGATCCAACCTCATGCCATATGAATGACTTAAGCCACATATTTTTGCATGTCAAACTATGATTTTGTTCCGATCACGATGATTTCATATGATGTCATACTTGTGAGTTCCAGTCATAACGACCACATCCCTTGTCATCATTTCCCAACACTCACGTGAACATGATCTGACGCCAACCTCCATACGATTCTATAAGTCATTCATGAATTTGACTTGTCTTACCTTTCCATCATCACCATGGATGTGACCATTGCAATCTGAATCTTAACTTATAAATGCTCCTCTAGATGGATTCTCCATCCAGATGAGCATTGTTTATCATTTTATTGTCACTCCACCTCCATTTACACTGTGATTTTGTTCCTTCATATCATTTTCATACTTATCCTCTTCCGGTACTCCATTGCGGTCTGAGTTGATCCGATACTCAACCCTCGATCCTCTCTTTTGTTGGCTCGTACACCTTAAGAATTGTTTTAAGCTAGTATGGGGGGCAATAGACATGAACCCATGTTCCAGCTATATAGGGAAACACCAAAATATCAATCTTGTCGAGAGAGATTTGAACAGGTCGGCTGGGTCCCATTTATGGAAAAATTTAAAGGCTATCATGAGGGATTCTATATTGCTTTTGTGCATACCTATGATGGAGAAAGTGTTCAGTTTGGAGATATGAAATTAACGATTTTGGAGGCCACCATAGAAAATTCTATAGGCCTACCTTCCTCTGGAGGAAAATACTTGAAGGGGGTTATCGTTGATAAGAAGTTTTTTCAAAAAAAAATCAGGTTTGAGCATCAGGACCCCGATTGGACTAAGGGCATTCCTTGAAGTTGCATCAAAGAATAATATTGGACGATTCTTTCTAGTTTTCAAATATTTCTCACCTACCAAGGGAGGTATGCAGTAACCTTCCTATACCATTTGAAACTTTTGTCACATTTTGAAGGAGGGCCACAAATTGATTTTCCTCACTCCCTCTGGATGAGTTTAAATAAAATGGTGAGAGCAGTCAAATCAAGTTACAAGAAACCTGAAACCAACATCCATCACCATGGCCTAATGAAACGTTTAGTTGTCCATGCCTTGAGAAAACAAGGCAGTATTTGGAAACAACTACTTCAACAAAAAATTTCTTAGGAAGGAATATCAAAGTCTGTAGAAGAACACGAAACAATTGTACACAATGATGGGTCCAGTAGATAGACAAAAAAAAACAAAGGGAAGAAGTTAGGGGGTGAATAAGCCACCGTTACACCTAGATCATCCCATCCTATTGATGAATTGGATAAGGATAAGTCCATTGTGGCGGAGCCCACTGCATCCAAAAAGAAGAAAACCTCCCAATCTCAAAAAAAAGTCCAACCTTGATTCCAAAAACAAAAAGATAGAAAAATAAGGACTCTGGGCAAGGGGAAAGATTAGATAGTTCTCTTGAAGAAACCATTGAGTTATCACCATATCCAATTATCAAGTTGGAAAAGGCCCATGAACTAAACATATAGAGTAGGAAAAAGTTCCAAAAGAAGGGTGTGCCATTGGAACAAATCCTAGAGAATCCCACTACATCTAAGAAGGAGAAGCTTGCTCAATATAAAGGACCAAGTCTAGCCTCGATCCCTACCAATCAACTGCCACAAAGTGAGAAGCGAAAAAGGAAGGAAACATGTCAATAGGAAGTTTCACATGATGTCCTCGAGGAAACTATTGAGTTCCCTCAAGAATCGGTTAATGAGTTGGAAAAGACCCCTGAAGAAACTATTGGGTTTCCTCAAGAACTGATTAGTGAGTTGGAGGAAACTCCTAAGATGACAAGTGGAAGTAAGGGGAAGCTTAAAATGAGGAAGCCTCAAAATAAACAAATCTCAGATCCTACACCTCAATCCTCCATAATGAAAATAGGGAATGTTCAACAAGGACAAACTCCAGAACCCACACTTTGGTCCTCCAAGGTGAAAATCAAATCAACACAAGAGAAACAAGTTCCCAGGCCTATAACTACTATTAAAATAAAGAAGAGGAAGTTGTTTGAAGAGAATTCCACCCCTGTCAACAAATCTGAGGCAGTCTCACTTCTTGTATGAAGAAACACCAGGAGCATGGCCAAACAGATAATAGTTCCACATGTGCCATCTCTGCCAGAAGAACCTATTTATATTCCAACTTATCGAGAGAAAGAAAGTGGCTATGGAGTTATGATTAGTTATACCAAGGGGTTAGTGACAGAAACCTTGAGAGGTCTAATAAAGGAGAAAGAATCCCGGGAGGAGGTGATTGAGAAAAAACAACATCTGATCCTGACAATTATCTGAGAAAACGACAATTGATAGTGAAGATTGGGAAGCTGACAAAACATAATGAGAAGCTGAAACAAGAAGTTATAGAGTACCAAGTGTAGGATAGGAACATTAAGGCAAAGAATGCACAAATGAAGGAATATAACCTAAGGTTACATGATGCACAAGAAGAGGTCTCTGCTAAACTCAACAAAGTTTTACATTTGATCCAATACACTAGGGTGATTAAGAAGGAACTTAGGAGTGAATCTTCTAGTCTCAACATCCTACAGCCAGATAAATGATGGGGAATGGTTCAGTTTTGTAAAGTTTTGAGTATTAGTTTTGATATTTTTTCATGAGGAAATGCAATGACTTTAGAATGGGGGAAATGTTGAGTCTCCATTTTGACACTTCTATTATCCTACATTATCCTCTATCTGAGTCTATTTTATCTATGATATGTGTATATGATTGACCATTTCCTCCACAAACCTACTTTGTTACCTTGTCCATGTGCATAGAGAGGTAAAGTATGTTAAACCATGATTTGTTTGACTTTCTTGATTAAATTGGATTAAATGATTCATTATTTATGCTCCTAATTAATTTGACTCTTAATTAAGGAGCTCTATCTGATACTACCACTAATCTAGTACTCCAACAATTGTTTGATATGGAACTCCGCTCGATCCTGTAATCCACTGGATCTAGTACCTTGCCTGATTCGATACTGATATTCCTCCTAATTTGGTACTCTGCAGTGATCCGATACTACCAGTTCAATGCCTATTCTGGTTCCAGTACAATGCTTCTTTCGGTACCACCAACTCAACACGTATTCCGATACCACCAACTCAATGCCTCATTTGGTACCACTAGCTTAGCACCTCATCTGGTACTAGCCTTGCACCTACTTCGGTACTACCATTGCGTTGGTCCAGTACCCAGAGTTATGACTTTGCTAGTCCGGTACTAAACCCATGTCTACAGGATTTACATGTTGAATGAGTATGTTGGTGGTGATTCCAAGTAGTTAGTTTGATGGAAGTATATTGAGATAGTTTTGGAGATCATGATAGACTTCATCACTCATGCACTTTGTGTCATGAGGATGAAGTCCATCCCTAGAGATACAATATGAATTACCAATTGTAATACTTTGAAACCATTTGATAATTATCCTCAGACCTTGGTTATAATGACTCACCTTCTTTAAAAATGGATGATGTGTAGATGATAGAAGAAAGTAGTAAGTAAATGATGATATACATTGTTATGCTCAATGAAATGTTGAATTGTTGATTCAATCGATCAATTGAAGAATACAAATGATATTTTGTGCAATTCATGAGCATGAGTAAAGCATTTTAGTCTGCAATTTATTTAGAGGTACCTTGTTGGTTCAGGAAGGGCCCATCGCCCCAACCAAGGTAAACCTCCATGTACATGTCTGTGTGTGTTTTAATTCAATTGTGTGAGTTGTGTGCATTGTAAATTATTTTAAATGCTTAACCTTTTATAAGTAAAGTACATATTTACTTGATTTTCAATCAGTGTTACTAAATGGTTATACATTGAGAAAAGTAGATAACTCCATTTCCATTTCTACAAATTGATATTTAATTGATAATAGTTTGATAGATGAGTGGGATTGTTAAGTAAGTAAATGTTGTTGTTTTGAATTTTTGATTGTGGTGTTCTTAGTAGGTACAGGAACCATAAGACTTCATCTCTCACCTTCATGCTCCATATAATGAAGTCTCTCAATCATATTGATTGTTTCATGTATTAAAGAAAGTTTGATTGGAATTGATAGGGTTATGATTAGTTTATTTCTAAGAGTGAATAAATTGGATTGTTAATTTATATTTCAAATGCTACAAGAAGCAAGATCTAAGTTCATCTCTCCATTTCATGAGCCTATAATGAACATACTTTTTATCTAAGAAAGATCCTTTTCAATTGAGTGTTTGTTTGAGAGTTTTATTATAAGATTTATCTTTTGAGTTTGAAGTTGTGTGAAATATTCAAATATTCCAAAAACAGAGTGTTATGTTGTTAATTATTTCCCGATTGAGATAGATACAACAGAAAAATATAGGTTACCTATTTTCGGCACATATAGTGTAACAACTCTTTTGATTATGAATCCCGGATTGACATATAAATGAGTGCAATATACTAAGAATATATATACACCAACACTTACTATCCTAGAGCCTATCATAATGTACTAAACTTCAGTAATGGTTAATGGTTCATTCTTTCATGAGAAGAGAGGATAAACGCCCTAAGGTTCATTGCAGTTGCTAGTAAAAATGATAAAGAAAGAGTATTATGAAATAAAAAAAGAAATGGGATAGCGATAAATTTTAAAAGTTGGCCCATACTTGAGCTCTTCCCTTATCATGTTTTCCCCATTCCCAAAGAAATGGACGTTAATACTTGGTACTTTCAAATTGATAAAAGGACAATATAAAAGGGAGATTAATGGGTTGGAAAAACATAGTTTCAAGAAAGAGGAAACTCAATAGAAAGTGAGCCCCCTACAAATGTGATCATAGAAATGGACTAAATTATTCCATAAACCATGAAATAAGCTCAACACATTTCACTATCACACTTACTGTTGAAGAGTTGTTTTCTTTTCTGTTTCCCTCGAGACGTATCTGTTTAGTCAATTCCTCTCTTTATTGCATTGGTTGGAACACCTAATAATGTCTAATTATGGTCATCCCATACTTAACTTACCAACATACATAAAGTCTTGAGCTAATTTGAATTTTGAAGGCGATACTTGATGTGAATTTTTAATGTGGCTTCTATGTTAATTAACAACTTACTTTATATGATTTAAGGACTCTTATACCTTGTGAACATTGTTATTACTTGGTTCCATTCTTTCATTTGATATGGGTGCTCCAGACAAGGCTATTTTAAGGACATCCCCTACTTTCACCCTGGACATTGTGCATATTTTACAAGATATGGCATGTATCATGCAAAATTTTAAGTCATTAGATGGCTTAGTATACTGAGATCCAATAGATTACATATTATACACCTAGGATGATGGACATATAGTATTTCATTTTCTAGTTGCACCCATGAAGGCACGCATGTAAATAGAAATCCCATGCTTTGGACAATTCACCCACACCATACTAAGCCACTTGATGGAGAAAGTTTCACTTAGTTTGGTTTGGAAACCATGCATAGATGAGATAAATCATCTCTCCACCTTGGATACTAAGATTCAGATGATGATATCATGTGCTAGGGTTTGATAGAGATGATGGGGTTTAATTTCCACATGGACACCACATGATGATTTAATATGACATGGAATTATTCCAACTTGGATGATGACACATGGGCTTGGGAGGCCCTCTTTCATCCATATTGATGTCACCATACATTTGGTTTTATGATGGCTATTTCACATGATTTATTATTGTAGAGTCTATTTAGAGGGGTAAACCCCAATTTTAACATGTATTATTATAGTTTTACTCAATTATGTGGAAAAATAGTGTTTGGTTACCTCATATAAATACATGGAGCACTAAAATAATTTTATATTTATCACACTCCTCACACTTGTGAGAGATAAGTCTAGAAAATTTTCACTCTACTCTTCTTGGTCTCTTGGAATCTAGTGCACACTTTTGGAGAAGGGATTTTTGTGAATTATTTTTCCAATTTGGATGAATAGATTTTTTCAACAAGGGTTTATCTTAGCATATCTATTTGGATAGGTAAGTGATATTATTCAAGTTAATGTGTTTTTTAGTGGCATAATGTGATAATTTCCTTTTTCTTGCATGTTAACTTATTCTAGTGAAACCCTAGGAAGGAGACATAAGGATTTTTCTCCTTCCATACCCTTATTTTTCAAATTTTGTCAAAGAATTTATAGACCTAATATCTAGCTAAAATAAAATACCTAAGGTCCAAGAGGGGTTTCACCTTAGGGTTTTTATATTATTCCACTTGATCCTTGAACTAGACACTCAAGAAGAAAGACAACGACATGTAGAATCCAAGAGGGGTTGCATCCTAAGATTTTTTTTCCTATAGGTTTTGAAACTATAGTCCAAGAGGGGTTGCACCTTAGGGTTCAAAGATTATTCCTTCTTGAATATATAATTCATATCTCAAAGTGTTTCTTGCTCCATTTCCCAAGGAAGAAGATGACACTAGTATCATGTTTGTGATGCTTACACTCTCAACAAGTCTCAAAACTTTCTCTTAAATTTGCTTTATGACACCATTGGCTTCTAATTTTACCTCAATTCTTTTCTAAATAATTAGATAACTTGTTGTTTTCATAAAGTGAATGGTACAACAATTAGGGTTGCAATTGGTTCTTGACAATTACTTAATATTGTGGCTAAATCTACTAAAAATTGTTGTCTATAAATTGGATATTGTTCCCCTTGTTGCAAGATAAATTCTAACAATCGATTGAGAATTTTCTAGGTTGCTTTTCCTATTTCTGTTATCAAATACTATATGTTGATATAGACTACTTTATTGCTGCAATTTTACAACAAAAATTGGTTTTATGTGATATCTAGTGTCTCAAGTTGACTGATATGATACATAACCTGGCAATTGATGATTTTATGCATTGAATAGTTTATTGTCTCATACAAGTTTACCAATTACATTGTTCAATATTGTTTTCCCTTCATCTTCCCTACACCTATCCTATCACATCTAAGTAATCAATATAGGGGGTTGTGGGCATGGATAATATTGCTACCTGAATCCTTGAGGTCACCAGGGAAGTCTCCCTTGTTTTGGATCTCATTCGTTCACTAAAATGTGGGATGTATTTGCTAAGGTGAGAATGGTAGATACCTTCAATGTTTGCACAATATTGTGACATGGTGGAGGGATTTACAGAAGTACAAATCCTATGATAACATTTTGGCACCATTGTCGGGGAGAATTAAGACATTCTTCCTATCAAATCCTTTAGTTAATATTATCCCAAATCATTATTGTACAGTCTTACCTTGTGACTCCACTAAGGGAAGAATACCTTTGTTTATATACAATGATGTTTTTCCAAAGTGGTCATCTAGAGACTCCACTAATATATTTTGAGGTGTCACACTATTCTCAACTTTGTGGTATTTCATATTATTAGGTAATTGAATTATGGAACATTGGAACTTCATGAAATGTTTATTTCCCTTGATATTAAGAATGTTCAAGGATATCCAAATAATGTTTCTCTGGACTCGGGAGATAATTGCTCAAAATTTGATGGTGATCCATCTTTGGTTGTTAATCATGTTGTGAAATTTTTTGAAATATGATTTAGATATAAATGTAATACATGCATATACATTAATAAGGTTGTTCTTGGTATCTTTGTAAGCAATACAAAATAATTGGGTCAAGAATTTTTGTAGTCCAAGGAGTATACACTCTCTTACATTTTTCATTAATGAAATTCTCAAGTGGTGGGCCCCAAGAAATCAAAGATATGAATATATTATTCATAAAATTACAGTGGCCCTCCAAAAAGACGGAATTTTATCTATACCCATTGAAGAGAATGAATATTTAATTAAAGAACAAGATCCTAAATAGATGACTCATTAGGAAAGTCACCAAGTACACAAAGTAGAACATGAGATGGTTTATGAACTTATTGAAGAAAAATTCAATGAATCAAATCATGGTGAATATCCAATCCATAAAGAATATAAGACGTTGGTATTTTCTCTTCCATTTGATGAAGATAAAGTCATCCAAACTTCCATTCCTCCTACACATGAATAAGAGAATGTGGTAAGTTGCACCCCTTTCCATTTTTTTCATGTATCTTCCTATTAGAACTTGGAAAGTGATGGGATCTAATAGGAACCCTTTGATGTAGTAGAACCTTCATTTGATGGTGAGCATGACGATGCAATTGAAAATATTGATGATTTCCTATGCATTGGAAGACATGGATGAGATATGATCTATTTTCGTTTTGATGGAAATCTTATCTATGATATAAATGATGGATGTAAAATAAATAATGCATAATATATATACATGCATATACAATTCAAATGTTTGGAAACATGAAGATGACATGATCACATATTTATTCCAACCAACTAGGAGTGAATTGTTGCACCATCCTCGTGATGATTCCCAACCCTTTATTGGAGAGTTTGAACTTAGGTGCATCATAATTTCTACAACCTCTTCCTAAGTAGTCACCTTCTACTGGGTGAGTATAAATTAGATATGGTGGATTAGTCTTTCAATGAACCATTCCATGTGCTGAACATCTTGCATATGGAATGTTAGCCTATTGAACAGGTAGTTTTGGGATGGAATTTTGGTAAAAATCCTAAATATGGAAAAAGTGCGTAGTAGAGGTGTGCAAGAGAAGACATAAGATTAGGGAGTGCACATTTGAGGCTCATCCAGGAGGACAATAAGAAATAGAGGAAGATCTAGAAGTACAACACATAGTAAGAGAGAATAAAGTAGAATAAAGTAGAAAAGGACAATAAAGAAAAGAAGAAAGCAGGTGAAAAGGAAGGATGACAAATCAACATGCTACATATGGAAGGAAGCACAAAATAAGGAAATAACAACCAGTCAAAGTGAAAAAAACAACATGCAGGCGAAAAAGAAAGAGAAATCATTCAAACAACTAGTACTAAAGTTTTAAAGCAGTGTAATAGGGTTGTAATCCCTAAATCCTATGTATAAATATGTAAAGGGTTTGGAGAATAGGGGTTCATTGTTCTTGATTCTCGATTTTCTCTTTGTTTGGTTCCTCTTAGCATATGGTTGGTTCTCGATTTTTTGTTCCTAAATTTTCTTTTCAATTATGTAAAGAGAGCAATCCATGTTTGAATGTAAAGGATGAGGAAGAGAGATAGAGGATTGCACTACAAAGCAGCTAAGCTAGTAAAATAGAAAGATACCATGATACATCTCTGTAAGCATAGTGCGTGATCCTGAAGCAATTAAAGAAAGAATAATAAAGAAGCCAAACATTGTGGACATAGACCATAGTTGGGTGAACCCCATTAAGTCTTGTGTCATCTGTCTTTTATGTGATTTGTTATGAGTTATGTTTGGTTCCATAGTAGAATAGACTTTTCTTTTGTTTAATCATGATGAAATATTTATAACTATTACAACAATGAGTTCATGCAATAAAATGGAATAGAATGATAGTATGAATCTGAATCTCGAAGTATTTAATACAGAACAAGGAAACAAAATCACATGCATAGAAATTATAAAGAAGAATGAATAAGATGGTCACCTCACATTCCCTCACTACTATAGAAACCTGTTTCTTCTAGTACCAATAGATACCTTGAGTGAGACTTCATGTGCACAAGAAAATGATGTTGAAAGGGTTGGTTTCTGGTGGGTTTTGTTGGTTAAAGATAACTCAAACCTAGGGTTTTACATACCACTCGCAACACCAACGAATGGTTCTATTTCCAGGACCCATAATTTGTGATTAAGGGAATGTTTTTTAGGCTAACTAGGAAGGAGATCTCAGAATGGTTGGAAAGGAAGGAATGAGAGTTTTATTGACAATAGAAAATGAATACTCGGATGAATGACAAGCAATGTATGCAAAGGTATGTGTATACATAAATTCATGAAATTTTATTTGGTGAGTTTCCAATTATTTGACTGAGTGGCTACATAGATTAGTGGAGAATACTGGAAGGTACAAAAATGTAGTTCCAATGAATTTGACTCTTTATTTGGTAAGACAACTGAATTTCGTGATTGACCCAACTTCTCATGCAGTTGATTTATGGTTGAATAACATACTAGGAGGATATATTACAGAATTTTCAATAGATTGTACCCAATCATACAACATTGTAGAAAGGGAATTATTCAAGGGTCTACGTGGAAGGTTCATGAAATTGTTGGGTACATGGATAGAGATGTTTTTATGTGACAAGTGTGTGATGAAAATGAAATACAAATTCTAAAGGGGTTTGTGCACATAGGGGAATCAGGGGATGACAATAGGATAGTTGGAGAGTAGGAGAGAATGAAGGAAGCAATGGAGAAGGAAGGAAGGGACTGAGGATACAATAATATGGTATACCTAAGGAAGAATACAATTTTGGATTATTTCATGGAGGAAGGAGGTACAAGAGGAGAAATCCTGAGGCTGGGAAAGGAGAGACGGACAATGATCTAGAGGGGAGAGAACCTTGCAAAATAATCTGAATAATGGAGATACCATATATAGGGGGAGAAGAAGAGGAGTTCAAATCCTGTCCAGTAATAGAAGAACCATTAAGTCCTACTCAGACTGAGTCCTGTGTCGAATCCATGACCCTATGTGTGTCACCACAATCAGAGATAGCAATTGAATATTTGTCAAAAGCTAAAGTAGTTATCCATGGAGGAAAAAGTAGTAGCAGTAAGAACAATAGACATAGTGCACAAATCCAGAATCAGAATCAGATTCAAACAACATCACCAAGAGGAGTGACTACACAAAGAAACATGGCAAGGGTATATAATATTCTTAGGTTTCTTGATTTCCAGGGAGTGGGGTCAAAGGACCCAGAACAACATATGTTTTTATATGAAACCATTTGGGTCGCTAAGAATGTATAGGATGAGAGTGTGAAGATTTCACAATTAGAAACAACATTTAGAGGTCATGCGCTAGTATGGTATATGAAGTTGTAGAGTATCAAACCTATAGGACAGGCCAATACTTTAGCATAAATAAGGAAAGTGATGCTGAAAGAGTTCAAAAATCCAAAGTTAGAGTCATAGTACATCAAAAAACTGAAGGATATTAAAAAGGTACAAATAGAGTCGACATGGGATTTCCATCATAGATTTTAGGATGTGATGGGTAGACTGACTTTCTAGATCCCTGATCAACAATATCAAGAATGGTTATTGTAGGGATTCTACCACGCATTCAAAGGCCATTAATACAATAGAAGGTTTTGTCGCATCTTGAGGCACTAGAAATTGCAATGAAATTGGAATAATCTCCCATAGGAGACAGTGGAAGAATGACAAAAGTTCAGACGCATTTGGTTTCATTTATGATTCAACTCAAAGAAGTTACAAAAGGGACGGAGAAACAAGAACAAGTTTGGTGTATCAAGTTTAGGACTGAAGGTTGTCACAAGGATGAATGCCCAACATTCATGTAGCATTTGGAAACTAGAGCTATGAATCCATTACCAGGATGAGGGTACTACGAGATATGTAAGAAATGTGGTCATCATCCCATTGAGTGTCCATTACTACAGAAGTATTCGAGTACACCAAGGAACTTCTTTTGAAATTTTTGCATGTTTGTGGGACATGAAGAGAAGGATTTCCATGCATTCGAATTGATGAGAGAATGAACATCATATATGTACAATATTCAAGAGGAGAATGATGCAATAGAAGGGGTTGTTCCAAAATAAAACAATCAAAGAGGTTTCAATCCATGGAACAAAGGAAACTTTGGTAGAGGTCGAGGAAGAGTAACTTTTGGTAGAGGAGGAAGAGGACCAATGATATGTTACAATTGTAATAAACCGATACACTTGGACTATGACTGTTCAAATTCATGTACAATGTGCACATAATGTAGAGAACTATATCATGCAACAAAATATTTTCCTCAACTAGTTATGAAATGGTAGGTCAAAGTTAACCAAAACCATAATCAAAATCAGAATGTGCAGAAGATATTAGCTGAAAAACATAATGAAGGACAAAGAATAGAAGTTTTTATGTGCAAAGGGGCTAGAACAGGAGTTGATATGACAAATGGAGGAAATAAGATTTAGTAATGGGTAAGAAATTCAGCAGGGCCTATGCCAACCTTTGATCCTTAGTAGGAAAGGGAGACATATAAGAGAGAAAGAAAACAAGTACTTGGACAAGATTGGGGAGCATCAACATCATCCACACATCATGTAAAGGATCGTGTTGTGCCAGAGAATCCAACTGGAAAGGTAAGCTCACTAAAAGAATTCATGAGTTATGCAGAGCTAATGAGATATGAAATTGCGCTCAATACGTTATATGAAATGATTGATCACTATACAAGAGGAAAGGAAACTCTTATCGCATAAAGGATGCTAAATCAGGTACTGTGCAGGAAGAGAACTAATGGAGAATATAGATTCAATGAGTAGATTGGGGAGTATGATGTGGATAATGTCATCTTGGAATTGGGGTTCGACATGAATGGTTTACCGAAGAAGACATGGGAGATGGTGGGAAAACCTAAACTTGTATGGTCTCTTGTTCAATTAAGGCTCGTGAATCAATACAAACTAGTTATGATTGGTTGTTTGATAGGAGTACCTGTAAAAATATATGGGGTGTGTAGCATGAAGAACTTTGAAGTGATTCAGATTGTGGATGAAAATCAACCATATCCATAACTGATGGGACTAGAATGCAATTTCGATAATCAGACAATAATTAACTAGAAGAGGACGGAGCTAATATTTTAGGTTGGATAATTGAACGTTACTGCACCCTTAGAACCATCAGAGGGAAAAAGATACATAGAGCCATCAAGAGGGAACACAATTGACAAATTATATAACATGACTATGTGGATGGAACATTATTTCAAACTGACTGCATATGGTGAGATCAATTGGAGGAGTATTAGTTCGTGTGCATCAGATTCATAAGAAGGTCTAGAGAATTGGTGGTAGACGATGCATGAAGTGTCAACTAGAGGATGTGCATGCATAAACCAATCATTGCACTGGATTGGAACAGAGTTGTGTGATCCACCCAGGTATGATGGATTAACATATATAAGTTTTTTTGTAAAGGAATTTGAGTTGCAGGTACTCGAACAACAAATGATTTTAGCACTAGATGTTATCCTAAAAGAGACTCCAGCCAGATGTTGGGTTGCACATAGAGAGGGGATGAAAGATTGGTCACAGTGCAAGAGACTCATGCAAATAAGGTTTGGTACTACAAAAGAAGACATTGCACATAATTATACAGGAGAGAGTGACCCAACAGGTCATGTTGAGTTTTGAATGAATTTATGGAGTTTAGTACTGGAGATAGAATGGATGCACATATTTATACACACACTAGACACAATTCTGAAGAATTGGTATTTGGAATTGGAAATGCATAGGGAAACAAAATCTTGCGGAGAGTTGGTCTAGAGGTTCAGAGTGACGTTTACATTTGATCATAAATCTCCATCAATAGATGCGACACTATAGGATATTCGAAATAAGATCTTCTCAAAAGAAGGGATGATGGACGTAATATCAGTGTGCAATGCACATAGAGCCAATATAACTGTCCATGAGTTAATGGAATGCTACAATGTGGTTAAGTAAGAACAGGATAATGAATATATGAGGAATGTGCAAGTACCTAAAATATAAGGAGAGCGAGCCATATAAGGGCCAAAGCTTGATTCCTTTGCATACACGCAATCTATAAATACACGAAAGGTAAACATTGGGAATGAAGAGAATCCCAAGTTTTCACAGATAGGATATTATTGGAGTGATGAATAAGTAGAGAATATCATAGACTCACTACGAGAATACCAAGACCTATCCCCAACGATATTTTCAGAGATTAAGGGGATAACTGGAGACATAGGTGAGATGAAGATTCCCTTGAAACTAGGTGCTAAGCCAATGCGATAGAGGAATTATATGAATTATAGGATAGAATTCATTTCATACTCATGAGGGCCATTATGAATTCTTGGTGATGCCTTTTGGTCTCTATAATTCCCCTTCCACTTTTCAAAGTCTTATGAATCATGTATTTCATCATTTCCTATGTCACTTTGTGTTATATTTATTTTATGATATTCTCATCTATAGAAAAATGTGGCAAGCCCATCTCCCCCATGTGGTTCAAGTTCTCCATCTCCTCTCCAAGCACAATTTTTTTCTTAAACTATCTAAAAGTTCCTTTGGCATCTTTGAAGTTGAGTTCTGGGTCATATTATTGGAAAGGATTGTGTAAGGGTAGATCCTAAGAAAAATGACCTTATGTAGAATCGGCCTCACCATAAAAATATTAAAAATCTACTTGTTTTCCTAGGTTTAATGGGATATTATCTCAAGTTTGTTCATAATTATGGAAAAATTGTGGCTCCTCTAAAAACTCCTTAAAAATAATGATTTATTTTGGACTCCACCAACTGACCAATCCTTCCAACACTTGAAAGACGCTATGTGCACTACTATTGTATTGGCCCTACATGACTTCACCAAGACCTTTGTTCTGGAATGTGATGCATCCAGGAGAGGAATCTGGGTAGTCCTCATGCAAGATGGATGACCTTTGGCTTTCACCAAAAAATATTTGTTGGAGAGAAAATTGGGAAAATTGATCTATGAAAAGTAAAAGGTGTTTGTCCAAACAAACTGGGATTAGGGCTCATGTGGACCATTGAATAGAATAAATACCTAGAAGAAATAAAGGGAAGAAATTAGAAAGTGTTAGGTTTTCACAAATCATGAAACAAACAATACCAAGTAATTACTACCTGAGTGAAATAAAAATAAAGAAAGGCCAAATGTAAAATATGCTTGAATTACTATGAAGAAAATGTTCTCTCTCCCTATCTTTGTTGTTGGAGGTATTCCTTTATATGATTTCAAGCTTTGTGCTTCCTTTGAGGTAATTGTATTGGGTAGTTATTTTGGGTTGTTGACCTATTGTAACAACTTCTTGATCCATTCATTGATGTAGTCCTTTATCAGTGGGATGGTGATTTCTTTATTAGCTCTAAGTGCAAATATATTCTCCTTTATTTCTTTAAATTTCACATGGAGTTGGTCAATTGCTGACAAGTGGTCCTCATTTTAATTTACAAATGTTATAGGACAAAACTTAATTTCTTCTTTGGGAAACTCTACGAGGTTGTCAAATTCATCAAACCATGAAGTCTTAACAGCATATAAGTCCTTGTTTAATTGTTCCTTGGTTATGATATTGAAATTTCTTAAAAGTTGTTTTCATTGTAATTATTTTACAATATATGATGCTTTTAGAAAAATATCTCCTCTTTTTTCATTAATTCTCTCACAATCAACAATTGTATATTTTTACATCTTTACTCTTTCTACCAATCCCGCCCTTATTTTTTTTATTCTTTTGTTTGAGGGAAATTGTTCCTTACTTTTGTGATGTTTGCTCAAGATAGTGACCCTTTTTTATATTATGGTAGATTTGGGAGGTATTAACCTCCATTTGTGAACTTTGTCAAGATTAGAATATTTTGGAATCAAGAAAATATTTGGATATAACCCTAGAAGAGAAGTCGGCTAAAGGAAATACTATATACTAAGTAATTAGCACCCAGAATGAGAAGTCAGCCAAGGTAGTATGGTAGAAGCAGTATAAATATAAGAGGCCAGTCTTCGTTTTAACCAGAATTCTCATAACTGTAGAAGTACACTTGTGTGCACTGCAGAAGGCCAATTTGTGTGCAAGTCTTGGAAGTAGCTGCTATCGAGAGTTCTGCAATCTACATTTTCATTTTTTTTGGATTGGAATCTCTGATCAGTTTTGGTTATCTTTTCTTGGTGCATTATCCTTGGTTGGCTATTGATTTGCTGATGGAAATTATTTTCTTTGTCAAGGTCAAGGTGCTTGGGGGTCGCATTAGTGCCTATGGTTGGGTGACAATATTGCTATATTGTCTATGGTTAAACGAGCACATTCAATATCCTAACAGGTGATGGTCCCACACCTCCTTCATTCAATCCAACCACTCGAAGGGATCTAATCCATAAGGTTACTAAGCTCATTGAAGAACTGTCGCTAGGGTTTCTAGCAGGTGAAGTTACTAAAGCACTACCGCTAGGGTTACTAGAAGGTGCAATTGTAGAAACCCTAAAACCCTTTTCTAGCACCTTATGATGGAACACCTTACTCAAAGAGAATATATTCAAGTGTGACTTAGTACAGTGCACCTCTTGTCACTCTTAGAAGGAAAAAACGTCAAGGTTAAAATTTTGGGTCAAAGCTTGACTAATTATCAATCAACAAAAGTCATGAATGAAAAGACAAATCATCTACACTACTCATCACTCACAGGAATGCTTGAAGATGACATGTGGATAATTGACAGTGGAGCTTCCAGGCATATGATAGGATATTAATTCAGAATCTCCAATCTAAATGAAAATAATACATCATACAAGGTAGAACCTGGAGACAAAAACACTCACCCAGTCGAAGGAATTGGTCAAGCCTCCATCAAATTGAAAACAGGTGAAAATGTTCATTTGAGAAATGTATTATATGTACCTGGTTTAGAAAAGAATCTTATATCCATATATTTCCTAGAAGACAAAGGAAACATAATAAAATTTGTAGATGGAAAATTATTATCTTGGCCTAGAGACTCCAACATAAAGAATGCTAGAGTTATTGGAATCCATGAAGGAAGACTATATAGACTACTGGAACAAAATGATGAATCCCTTATAAATGATGAAGTCAATCCCAATGAAATTTTGCATAGAAGGTATGCCCATATCAACTATCAAGCATTACCCTTCCTCACACATATGGTTGAAGGAATACCAGAACTACAATCTACACATGAAGGAATTTGCAAAGGATGTACTCTTGCTAATAATGTTAAGAAACCATTCTCAAGAAACAATAATAGATCTAAGGAAATTCTAGATCTAATACATTCAGATGTTTGCAGTCCGATGCCAGTAAAATCTCTAGGAGGTTCTCTTTACTATATAATATTCATAGATGATTACTTGATAAAGAATTGGTTATGTCTCTTGAAGACAAAGGACAAGGTATTCAACAAGTTTCAAGAATTCAAAGCAGAGATAGAGAACCTCACAAATAAGAAAATCAAGACCCTGAGAACATATAATGGAGGAGAATATGCATCCAAGGAATTTATTTTCTTTTGCAAATCAGAAGGGATTAGGAGGGAGGTAATTGTTCCTCATAATCCTCAATAAATAGTGTAGCAGAAAGGAAGAATAGATCTATTGAAGAAACTGTGAATGCACTATTGAACGATGAAGGTTTATCTATGTATCTATGGGGAGAAGCATCTATGACAACAATATATGCTCAAAATAGAATTCGTCATCACATATTGAAGGATATGAATCCAAAAGAAGCCTTCTCAGGAAAGAAACCTAATGTGGAACACTCAAGAATCTTTGGATTCCCTATTTACTTTCACATTCCCAAGGATAAAAGGAATAAATTAGAACCCTCGGGAAAGAAGGGCATATTCATGGGATACAATGAATCATCCAAGGCCTATATAATCTATATACTGGAACAACATAAGATTGAATTCAATAGAGATGTAACCTTCAATGAAAATATGGGTTAAGAAATCCATAGAAGAAACTATAGAAGAAGAAGAGTATGAAAATCCTATTGAAGAAAGCACATGTCTTCCAAAAAGTCAGAATGAAGAAACATAAAAAATCAATCATCCGATGCAACCATGTGAGACTATTGATTAAGAAAATGTACCCAAAACCAAGAAATGACCAACTTGGCTTGAAGCTACCCTACAAGAAGGAGAAATAATCAAAGCCCCAAGTGGGACCTTCAAAAAGCGAAAGAAGCCCAAGAGATTCTCTAGCTATGCAACATGTATGACAAAGCTTCTAGATGAACAACCCACCATGTTTCAAGAGGGAGATTAGAAGAAACAATGGAAGGAACCCATGACAGAAGAACACCAGTCCATCATGAAAAATGATGTATGGGAAATTGTGCCTAGACCTAAAGAAAAATCAGTATTAACTCAAAATGGGTCTATAAGATCAAACATGCAACAGATAGAAGCGTGGACAAATATAAAGCAAGGTTCGTAGTTAGAGTGTTCTCTTAGAAGGAGGGAGAAGACTATGAATAAACATTCGCTCATGTTGCCAGATATACTTCTATTAGACATTATGTCTCTTGTTGCTTCCATGGGATGGAGTTTACATCAGATGGATGTAAAAATGACTTTTATCAATGGAGAAATCGAAGAAGAAGTATACATTGAACAACCTCAAGGATTTGAAGTGCATTCCAGAGACACTCATGCTTTCATACTAAAGAAAGATTTATATGGACTCAAGAAAGCTTCAAGAGCTTGGTATGCCAGAATAGATAGCTACCCAATGAGACTTGGTTTCTCCAAGAGTCATATAGATCCAAATATTTACTACAAAGTCATGATCAATGCACTTGTGATTCTATTGCTATATTTCGACGATTTATTCTTGACAGGTGAAGAGTCTCTCATCATCCAGTGTAAAAAGGAACTAGCTTCTGAGTTCGATATGAAGGATCTTGGTCTCATGCATTATTACTTGGGACTAGAAGTATGGCAAAGCATGATGAAGTATTCCTTGGACAAGGAAAGTATGCAGAAAAGATTCTTCAGATGTTTGGAATGATAGATTGCAAATCCATGGACACTCCTATGACCACATATATAAGAAAAGTAAGAGACTCAGATTATGATACAGTAGACACATTCCTATATAGAAAATTGATTGGGTCATTGATGTATTTAGTAAATACTTGACCAGATATTTGCTTTGTCGTAAACAAACTAAGCCAATTCTAGGTGGAACCTAGACATGAGCATTGGATAGTTGCAAGGCATGTTATAATATATATTCATGGGACACTAAACTATGGTTTAAGATATACCACATCCAGTGATATACAACTTCATGGATTCACAGATTCAAATTGGGCAGGAAGTGTAGAAAAAAGAAGTAGTACTTCAGGGATTTGTTTCAGCTTGGGCTCCGCCATAATATATTAGGGAAGATGGAAAAATAAGTCTATCGCACTCAACACAACAGAAGAAGAATATATCGCAGCATGTGAGGCATGTACAGAAGTAGTATGGCTAAGAAATCTGATTTCTGGATTATTTGAGCAAGTTCCATATTCGTCCATAATACATTGTGACAATCAGAGTTGTATAAGGCGATCATAACACCCAGTGTTTCATGAATGGTCAAAACACATTGAGATCAAATACTACTTTATTCGATATAAAGTCCAGGAAGGAGAAGTGAATCTCCAGTATATCCCCACAGATGGGAAGACAACAAATATATTGACAAAGCATCTATCTAGAATAAAGTTTGCATACTTACGAGACAAATTGGGGATCATGGTAATAACTCCCTTAGTTGAAAGGGAAGAGATGGCTCTCTAGGTTGGGAGGGAGAACTGACATATCATTGATTTATGGGTAGTAATTTTTCATCTTTGAAAAATGGTCCAGGATGGGCAGTTCCTTTCCAATTCGAAAAGTGGTTTGAGATTTTTGACAAACAAGCATTTTCCAGTTCGGAAAATGGTCCTGATCGACCGATCATTTTTGTAATGAAAATGGTTCGATGGATTGTTGATGTATCATACACAATGATTCCCCTTGTGGCGAGTGTGGGGGAATGTTCTAGGACAATATTTATTCTTGTCAGTCACTGTCATTAGTGGTCAAGAAGACTGGTCCGCCTCAATGGATAAGCATTCTTTCGAAGCTCATAGTTGTGAGTAGTTTCGAAGAATGGTTCTCTTTAGAGGTTGGTGCAAGACATGCATTTCCTTAGGAAATGGTCTAGATAGTAATTCCCTATGGAAGATTCATTCTCTACAGGTTGCACTTTTTTTAGTGTCGAAGGAATGGCCCAAATAGGTGAATGGTCCAGGTTCAGCAATCAGGGACAAAGATTCCCTAGGGAAGACTCATTCTCTCCAGGTTTCACTTTGTTTAGTGTCGAAGGAATGGCCCAGATAGGTGAATGGTCCAGGATCAAAAATCAAGAAAGTTATTCTTATATGCTTGAGAAGAATAGTCCATATATCCCATCATTCATTTTTTACTCTTTAAGGGAATATGCTCTTCTAGATCTCACAGATGTGTGTGGAGGAATGGCCCAGATGACTCAGTTATATCATGATATTTTTTCTGTGCAAGTTGATATCAGATGATATGATTTCTATGGAGACTATGTGTCTCTAGATAATAGAGGTATGCTGTTGTGGTGGATATGCTCCACTGGTTATAACTGTGTGTCACAGATTGAGTAGTTGTGTACTACTATGGGTAGACACATTTGTGTTCTATCAGTTGACATTATACTAGTTGTCATGAATATTATCTAGTTGGATAATGATGATGGTGCTCATGATTTGATTAGCCTATGTGGCTATAATGATGCTACCGATTGAATGGTATCTTTGTGCTCAATACCATTATCTATTATACCTCCCAAGATAGGAGGGAGTGTTTATATTATGGTAGTTGCAGGAGGTATTAACCTCCATTTGTGACCTTTGACAAGATTAGAATATTTCGGAAGCAAGAAAGTATTTGGATATAACCCTAGAAGAGAAGTCGGCTAAAGGAAATACTATATACTAAGTAATTAGCACCCAAAATGAAAAGTTGTAGTAGGAAGTCTGGAAGAAGAAGTATAAATATAGGAGGCCAGTCTTCATTTTAGCTATAATTCTCATAACTACAGAAGTACACTTATGCACACTGTCAAAGGCCAGTTTGTGCACAAGTCTTGGGAGCAGCTTCTGCCGGTAGTTCCACAATCGACATTTTGGGTTTTTCTGGGTTGTAATCTCTGATCAATTTTGGTTATCTTTGCTTGGTGCATTATCCTTGGCAGTCTATTGATTTATTGCCGAAAATTCTTCTCTCTCTCAAGGTCAAGGTGCTCGGGGGTGACATTAGTGCCTATGGTTGGGTGACAATATAACAATATTGTCTATGGTTAAATGAGCACATCCAAAATTCTAACAACCCTTGCAATGAAATTTTTTTCCTCATTATTATAGAATCCTTCATCATTATCTAGATATTTTTTCAAATATTCAGTAACATTTGCAATCCTTTGAGATAAATTCTATATGATGGTACTGACCTCCCATGCTTGTGAAATAATCTCGAGTATTTTGTTGATATTCTTCGAAACATAGCTTCTTACTCCACTCAAAAGTTGGGAATATTTCTCACTTGGATTGAGGTTCCTAGTGTTCTTGGTAAGAATATGATTTGATGGAAGTATGGCTATTTTTTTTTCAAATAGTGGCTTTGGACTCAGAGCATCCTCAACCACAATTATTCTCTTTTCTAACTGAAAATTATTTTATCCATTCTATAAAATTGAATGGGAAAGAGCATCACCTATAGGAAAATGAAATTTCTAGAGGCCAAAGGGTCCTACTCCTGAAACATCAACTTCTGAGCTCTTCTTCTTAATTACCTTATTGTTTTTTACACTAACCTTTTTCTATTTGCAACTTTTTTTCTTACTTGTTGTATTGAGAGTTGTGTAGTGTTAAGGACTGCTCCTCAGACAACATTGGTTCTTATGTGGCTAGGTCCTCTATAATATTCTATATTTTATCAATTCCCTAGGTTACCAATTTGGGTATATCGATACTATCAATCCCCATACTAGTGGTATTCCTTTCGTTTCCTGAATATTGGGAATTACTTTTACTTGGGATTCATTTCCAATTTTGTTGGGACACTTTATGTGTCTGTTAAAGATCGACATGGGGTGGATCATATCCATCATCACCTCCAACAGGTCAACTATTAATCTCTCCCATATTTATGTTCTTCTCTTGTTTTCTTTGCGTAGAGGAGGAGGTCCTATATTACTAAGGATTCGAGTATGAATGCACATTCATGTCAACATTACCCGTTTATCTTGTTCTTCTTTTATTTGGAGTGTTTGAGCTGATTTTCATAACTAAGTCTTCATTTCAGACATTATTGTCCTTTCTTGTTGGGTCATTATCGTAATTTCATTAATCAATTATGGTAAAGATATTTTTTTACCTCATGGATGCTATACATTCAAAGAAAATATGTTCAGGGTCAAATCCCCTTACAAGTTGTGTTTCTTTGAGATTCAATACATTGAGTGTCTCTAACACTTCCTTCAAATGTGAAAAATTATTTACTATTGTATGTCCAAGATGAATAGAAAAGGTAATGAATTTCCTTTCAAATATGATGCACTAATATTTATATTGTCTACAAATTTCCGCCACAAAAAATCTATTACAAAAAAATATTCATATCATAAGGGATTTTTCTTCACAACCATACAATCAGATGCAGGTATGGTTTTTCGCTTGACTAAATCTTCCCTTTCTGTTGACAAATTGCCCATCTTATTGGGTTATTCTATTTGGTTCCTCTCTAGTTAATACATGTTTGAACTCTTTGAGAAATCTATCGTGAATTATGTAAAAATGAAATGGTTCTTTGTGTTTCCATATCACTGAGTGCCAAAAGAAAATTGGTATGTTATCAGTATCAACATTTCCTTTTAAAGGAATAACCTAAAAAAATTGTAATACACAATTCAAAATACCAAGTATGCGTTCATGAAAATCCTTTCAGTATTCAAATAATTACTTAACTGAAAAGAAACTTTAATTGATATTACTTCTAGACAATCAAAGATAACATATTTCCAAAAATACAAGTAGCATGCATATAGAGATGACTTGGGTATATGGGAAGTCGACTTTCATCCTACCAAATGCGTGAACAACCATGAAATGCCCTGATACTATTATTCCAGTAAGGAGATGTCGATTGATAAAAGGTTGTTGGCCATCTTGGAAAACAAAATCACAAAATCCTTCAATACATTTGAACTACTAGCCTGAAAATAAAGGAATACATTTGCATGAAGGAGATCGAGAATATTATTTGTAGAAGGAAGGCAAAACATTCTCCTTAATAATTTTGGGGTTAGGATACCCATATTATTTCCTTCTCTAGCTATGTGCATCCTTCTCGTCTCAGAATCAAATCTTTGCACACACCAGGATACCAACTCCTTGGAGTCAAATACTTCTGGTACACAACCAACGTTAACAACCCCTATAGTTCAGATTGTATTATTTTTCCTTAATTCAATACTTTTGTTTAGAAACCACTGATAATAAGTTGACCATTGAAAATTCTCATATTGCCTTGCGAGAGAGTTAACTATATCATCCCAAAAAGGATCCTTCTACCTTCTAGTTTCCATACTTTGTGTCTTTAATGCACTTTGATATACATGAAACAATAGTAATGAATTACAAATCTTGAATCATTAAATGGAAAAGTGCATGGAGAGTATTCACTAAAATCGCCTTTCGACACATATGAATTACCTTTGAAATACGAGTATCATAAATAAAAATTGCTAAGTAAATCTTTAAAAAAATGGGAAATTTACTTCCCATTAGTCCTAAATTATAGTAAAATTAATGTTCATTGTGCGAAAACCAAAATCATAGGATGAGGGAAAGTAAATTTTTAGCACATGGATGGAAGGATTATAATTATCTCTACTATTGTGAACATCTAGGGCCGACCAGAAATTTGATTTGTGTAAGTAAGATGGATGATGCATGGGTAAAAACAACGTTTGAGAAAGAATCTTGTAGAATGTTTCGACGGTAAATGGTGTTATGGTAGGGATTTCATATTATAACCCTATATAATCTTCTATGAAGAACTATTAGTGATGGGTGCAACAAATCCATTTTTCTTGAGATTGCAATTGAAGAAGAAAAAATCCTACATTCTTTGGAGAAAAGACTATTATGTGGCATAAAAGGTTGAGACATATCAAAGAGAAGGGCCTTCGAGTACTACATAGTAAAGGTATGGTTGAACATGATTCTAACTACTCTATGGGTTTTTATTTTTGTAAACATTATATATATGGGAAGCAAAATCAGGGTAGATGAGATTTTACAGTTGGTGCATAGTGATGTGTTTGGACTTGTGTCAATTTCATCACTAGGAAAATATGTTTACTATGTCTCATTTATATATGGATTCTCAAGGAATACATGGATTTATTTCCTCAAGAAGAAATTTGAAGTCTTTGAAAAATTCAAAGAGTTTAAGTCTCTTGTGGATAATTAGATAGAGAAGAGAATTAAGATGCCAAGGATGGACAATGGTGGATAATTCTACGAAAATGAATTCAAATAAGTCTATAAGAAATGTAGTATAGAAAGGTAGAAGAATACTCAATATACACCTCAAAAAAATGGAGTTGCAGAAATGATAAACATAAAGTTGATAGAAAAACAAAGGTGCATGCTATTTGGTGCCCGATGAGGACAATAATTATGGGAAGAGGTAGTGGGTTCTACATGTTACTTGGTCAATCGATCACCCTTGTCATCACTGGATGAAAATAATCCACATGAGGTATGGACTTGTAAGAAATCCTCCCTCACACATCTTGGGGTATTTGGTTGTGATGCCAATGTTCATGTTCCAAAGGAAAACAAAAGTAAAGCTGGATAAAAGGGCTAAAAAGTGTATCTTTATAGGGTATTAAGATGGTCTTAAAGGTTATAAGAATTGGAACCCATAAACTAAGAAGGTAGTGTATATATGAGATGTGTTATTTAAAGAAATCAAAGATGTTGTCAAATAGAAAGTCCTACCAAGGGAAGAAGAACCAAATAAAATAATGTTTTTAGTGAAGGATAATGAATAAAAGTCTATAGAAGAACATGAATAATAAGAAGAAGAGCCTCATACTCCTATATTGAGAAGATTGGCTTAGGAAAGAAGGAAACTGGAAAGTTATACTTCACCTGATCTATGTTCAATATTTTTTTTTGTCTATTATTGATGATGATCCTAGAGCTTTTAGGGAGGCAATGGATTCAGAGGATGAAAAAATCTAGAAAAAGGCCATGGTAGAAGAAATTATAGCCTTGGAAAAGAATGAGGCATGGGATCTAGTGGAGTTGTTGAGTGGAAGAAATCCCATTGGAAACAAATGGGTGTTTAAGAAGAAGTTGAATGGAAAAGGTAAAGTGGAGAAATACAAATCTCAGTTAGTAGAAAAAGGTTATTCCCACATAGAGAAAATTTACTTTGGTGAAATTTGTTCTCCTATTGAAAAGCTAAGTTCTATTAGATTTATTTTATTTTTTGTTGTTTCTTTTGATTTGGAAGTAGAACATATGGATGGGAATAAGACATTCCTACATGGGGATCTGGAAGAACAAATCTACATGAAACAACCAAAAATATTTATTGTGAACGGAAAGCAAGAGTTGATATGAAAGTTGAAAAGGTCCTTGTATGGGTTAAATCAATTACCAAGGATGTGGTATAAAAAATTTGATACTTATATGTTGGGACTTGTATTCACACGGAGAAAAGTGGTCACTATGTCCATTTCAAATTAAGTGATGATCATCTTATTTATTTGGTATTGTATGTTGATAATGGGTTGCTGAAAGAAGAAAAAAAAAGATATTATCTAGGATGTGAAAACTCATTTTTCCTCTAAATTTTATATTAAGGATCTTGGTGCTACAAATTTCATTTTGGGCATGGAAATTAAAAGAGATCAAGAAAATAAGAAATTGTGGTTAAATCAGAGGAAATATGTCGAGACAATATTGCAAAGGTCTAAATGTAGGAATG
>ML816828.1:0-14134 GCA_009831015.1 Picea engelmannii
GTGCAACCTAATAGAATATTATAGTCGAGTGCAACATCCACCACTTCAACTTATACATAGACAATCTTTCCCATGAGCTCGATGGGTAAGGAGGGGATAATTTCGTAAGGTTTGAAAGAAAGTCCATCAAAATATTTTAGGATGGTTGGAGATGTGGTGGGTTGTGGATAACCGATGGATTTCCAACATGACAAATATGTAATACAAGTGTATGCTCCTTCGTCGATCACCATATGAAATATATTGTTGTTTAGACACCAAACTGTAATTTGCAATGCCAATTGGTGTGTGAGATGTATCTCACTCTGTTCTATGTCAAAGGAAATAATGTTAGGCTCTGAAGGGTCGATTCCCCCTATTTTTGATAGCAAGGTTTTTCATAGTTAAGGATAGCTTTGCAATACTTTGAGTGCCAACATGTCACATGAGGCTTGGGAAAGATTTTCCATGAGAATATTTTCTCCTACTCAAACATGGATCCAACCACAACACAATTTGATGATTTGGTCATAATTCAAGCACAGTCGTTGCCACAACCACAGTTCGATGGTTTCCTCTTACTCAAGCCCTACATGGATATACCAATCAATATTTTAAGTAATTTCTCAATTCAACCCAGAGTCACACCATGAACAGTGCCATTGGCTCGAGGACGAGCCAATGACGAGCCAAATAATAGTGTTGGGGGCTTGTTGGCACCCAAGGTTTTTTGTGTAATTTTTGTACACACATATCAACGTTGTGGGAACACATCATATTTTCATGCACATGTAAATAATTGTGCAATATAAGGAAGCAGGTGTGCACACAAATGAATTTTTTCATTGTATGTATAAGATTGGAAAGATATCGCATGCAAGTCAGATCAGAAGAATATATTTTGGAATCTTCCCAAATAAGGCACCAAGACAACATGATAGATCATGGGGAAGATGATGGATGAGCTAGTAATTTTGTTAGGATTTCCACGCTCCAAGGAGGTTATGTGGGCTACATGTGGACTATAGAAGTGTGTAGAACTGGAAATCACTCGAGAGAGTAGAGCAAAGAAGAAAGTGACAGAGCACTAGAAGAAAAGGCAGATAAGGAGAAATAAAACAGTCCAGTTTGTGGTGAGAGGAGATCATTTTTAGTTTTGAAACAATCCATTTTGGGGAGAGAGGAGATCAATTTTAGTTTTGAAATAGTCCAGTCCAAGTTTTGTATGGAGTCTATCTGAGTTTTGTGATAGTTATATGTAAGTTTGGAAAACATTCTTAGTAGAGTTTGTAATGTAGTTAGTTAGTAGTGTGGATCATAAGAAGAGAGTGCATGACACATTGTAATGCATTTTTCTATAGAATGAACCACAACACCCACAACATGATTTCTTTTGTAATATAAAGTTGGTTTTGTATGGATTATGAGTAATAATGGAGATAATATAAAGTTGCATTTATCTTTGTTAATGAATATGCATGTTCTAAGTTAAATGGATGGTTGTGTTAATGATTTATGTTGTTACTCTATTAATGGATTATGATTGAATGAATTAATGGTAGCCTTCATGGCTTACCTGTCTTCTTTATCCCTTCATATCTAACATAAGACCATATGGTCTCTATGATTCTCATGGCATCTCAATGAAACATTCTTTGGTCCTAGACTAAATATTGATATGCCAATGCCTTGGGTTTTTGTTGGTCAAATTTGTATGAACCATGAGTCATCAACCCCCCAATGTTAGGGAGGATGTGCATAAGCGATCCAAGAATCACCACTCCACATGTACCTGTGTGTGTGCTATATATTCTTGATTCTATGCATCAAGTTTATATATTAACAAGAATGGGGGAAGATATTGCAGGTGTAAATTTAGCTAAGAATGTTACTATATATATAATATATAGTAACATTCTTAGCTAAATTTACACCTGCAATATCTTCCCCCATTCTTGTTAATATATAAACTTGATGCATAGAATCAATAACAATAGAGTATGTCTTATCTTACCACAAATAGTCTCCATGCAACCTACTACACAAAAACCTAGCACACCTAGTAATAGATACACTTTTCCCGAAATGAGGAACATATGATAATGTAAAAATACTTGTTTCAAACAAGTTCTATGCACATGTATTTGGTATCACTCCATTAACTCCATTCAATAGTGTCCTTGTTTCAACATAATTGACAAATTAGTGCTCGAGAAACTGCTTGGCATCTTGAAGGTTAACATACTAAAAAAAATTATTGTCACCTTCCCAAGCAAGGGCTCAAGAGTATTTAATTTTTTCCACACTTCAACTACCAGCATGTTGGCTTCCTTATGGATTTTATTCTTAGGGTGTGCTATAAGTTTGGATGAATATCCCATTTCCACTAGATGTGCACAATGTTAGAAATTAACTATCACTTTACTATATTCTCAAAACTATTGTATTAATAGCTTACCTCGTGACCTACTTTATAGGAAATTATTTTATGGACCAATTTGTTTTTATCACTACTTATGTGTTTGTCATTCTACGTGATAATTGTTTATTGTGTCCCTTTTTAAATTATGATGTCATTTTCTTTTACATTTTGATTTTGTCATCATTCTTCTAGGATTTTATCCTGCAACTCTTCTAATGCTTATTCCATCCTTCTATCTCCAAACTAACACATATTGTTGTAACATCCCCATTTCTAATCCATGTGATTTATAATGTAATTGTATAATGTGAATTAGGTTGGTGAGCCGATGTGTTTGGGAAAAGGGATTGTATTCATTTAATGTGGTTGAGGGCCAAATTGCATACTATGAACATTGAAATAATTAATAAAAGTAATAATCGTTGGATTCAATACGAAAGATATGAAGAACAATGCGGGAGATATGATTCCACAAGAGAGAGGGGTTCAAGAGGGAATTATTCATGGGTATTAATCCAAACCAAATTCCTAAAATTATTATCTTTGTGTATAACCTTCTATTTTCTCATTGAGTGTATGAGAGGCCAATCATTTAAACTCATGTAAGAGGGTGGGTGTGAGTGATCACATCCCATAGTTATTGGAGATAATGGGCTGAAGTACAATCATCTTTGAGAAGAGGAAATTGGTAAGCAGATTAGGGACAATTTTTACATACATATTTTGGGGGCAACAAAAAAGGTAAGAGAGCTAGGAAGAAGACCAACCATGGTTTACTATATGGAAGTCATTGTTTAGCTATGTTTTTATGGTGAGAAATATGCATGTGTGTCTGGAAATCAGGATGTGAGTGTTGATTGAGGTTGTTTTTCATTGATGTAAACCCTTGTAGAAAGCCTGGTAGCACAAAGGTTTGGGTAATGGACCCAAGTTTGTTTGATGTAAATATGACGCATTATTTTATTGCCATGGTTGATAAGAAGTAAAAATGGATGAACTCCAAAGTGGTCCCCTTATGGTGAAAGCCCTCATGGGAAGACACTTTGCGGATTGAGTTATCCTAGAAGTATGGTTAAATAACCCATGCTTAATTATGGAATAATGAGATGAAGGTCAGTGAATTTGTCAGTGAAACTATCCTAGATGGATAGTGCTTTTCATTTCATTTCCAGTGGTATGTGGAATGTCACATAACTCCTCACGGTTAGAGATTTATGGCCATGTGAAGTTGGAGGACCCTCATGAGTCATCTAGAAGCCACAAAAATTCAAAGTGTTTGCAAAAGAATTTATTTAAATAATAAAGTTAATGGAGAACTCCCTAAAATAAGGAAAGTGGGATGCTACATGAAAGTATAAATAAGAGGCAAGGCTCTCTCATTTAATCACACTTGAACACATTGAATATCTTTTGTTGTGTAAGGCTCATTGCTAGTGCTCATTGATACATCTAAAGTTGTGAAAGTCTGAGGTAGTATGAAGGGTTGACAACGAAAGTTTCAAAATTACAGCGAATACTAAAAAACCCTAGTTTATGAGGCGTACGCAGGCTGGCAGTGTATTAGGGTGCATACAGTATGTGGGCTGACAGTGTATTAGGGTGTGTACGTATGCAGGTTGACAGTGTATTAGGGTGTGTACATGTTGGTAAATCCATGGAAACTTGAAGAGATGAAAATGGAGAAGTTCTATATTATGAGATCAAGCTCCCAGGAAGGTCTAAAATTCTTACATACATCAGATCTATCCATTGGTTCAAAAGGTATATATTATTTCTATGAATAGTTGGATTTTGATGTATGCATAAGAAATGGTTATGGAGATTTGATGATTCTCTCTAGAGAGACTAGTGGATTCATGGGATCTTTTGCATAAGTCAGATCTACAGAAATACAGTGTTGGTATATTTAGCATTGATACTTCTTGTTGAGGCACATATTGTATTTCTTGGCATATGGCTAAGGTTTTTTGTGGTACATGGTTGAGATCTTGTATTTGTAAAGCGGTTGATGTATTGAGAGGATGAGTATCAGAAAGGGTTTGATGACTAGATCATGTGAGGGTTATTATAATCGTTCATTATTACACACACCTATATGACACATGACTAGAGAGAGAGATATATGATTTGGGTAAAGGTTATGTATGAGGATGCATGCACAGGGTACAGTTACAGTCTGGATACAGTGACAGGTTACAGATCTATGTGAAAAAGTTACAGAGGGTCAGAATTTTTCAAGAGAAAGAAAACCCTAGTTATCAGAAGGCATACGCAAGCTGCATAATAGTTTGATCGTGTACATACGCGAGCTTCATAATAGATAGGGTGCATACACACATGTGTTGCAACACTACAGGTCACGTACCTTTTGTATTTTTGTTGATACATGTTCAGTTCAGGTACAGATTGATTACAGGGTAGTTGTACAAGTTGGATGCAAGTCAGTGGTACAGGCTGATACAATTGTAGAGTGGTATATCTCACAGTGATAGTGTGACAGTGGTTCCATCATTCTACTTCTACTTCAGGGTGGTTGGACGGGGAAAGGACAGATGGTTGTAGCCACCTTCCAGTTGTATCCGAAGAACTCACGAGGTTGTAGCCTCCTTCTGGTTGTAGCCATAGAATTGGGGAGTTAGAGCTTCCCTCAGGTTGTAGCCTGAGAAATTAATGGGTTGAAGCCTCCTTCCAGTTGCAGCTGAAAAACAAAGGAAGTTGGTGCTTCCAATGAATGTAATTCTTCAAGACATATAAGAAAAAGCATTTCATGGTTTTCTCTCACTTTGTGTTTCCACGTAAAACACGGGTGTACTGTGTATGTGTATGATTGTTCATTTGTTCATTGCTTATTTACTCTATAGTTATTATATGATAATGCTACATTGATAACACTTGGGTTATATGGTTAAAAAGGATTAGATTGCTCTATTATTGATTCACCCCCCCTCTTAGTAATCCAACAATTGGTATCAGAGTGAGGTTCCTTCAAAAATCAGTTTAACCACAGAAAGGTAGATCATGGAGAGAACCAAGTTGTATAAAAATGGAATACCACAGTTTGATGGAAAAAAATATGCATTTTGGAGCATAAGGATGAATACATATATACAGGCACATGGATTTTAAATTTGGCAATCAATTGTAGATGGATACACAGTACCAGCAGTTGCACCAACAAATGACAAAGCAGTGAAACTTGGTCAGAATAATTCCAAATCCACAAATGCACTTCTGAATGGTCTTGGTGAAATGGTATTCACCAAAGTTTCACATTGTAAATCCGCTAAAGATATTTGGGACAAAACTCGAAATATTTATGAAGGAGATTCAAAAGTCAAAGAAGAAAATCTTCAAACTTACAGAGGTCAGTTTGAACAACTAAATATGAAGGAAGATGAGAATATTGCAGCTTACTTCTTATGAGTCGATGAAATAATAAATGAAATCATGGGATTGGGAGAAGAAATCAAAGAATCAGTAATTGTTCAAAAGGTACTAAGATCTCTTCCTATGAGATTTGACCCTAAGATATCAACACTAGAAGAAAGAGCATATCTAAACTCAATAAGCATGGACAAACTACATGGAATCTTCACAGCATATGAAATGAGAACTGAATAGGAAAATCCAGATGTAAAGTAAGCAGCCTTCAAAGAATCCAAAAGATCAAATCAAAATGGAAATCAACAAGAAAAAGAACATAGCAACAATAGTGATGTCTTGGAAGATGATGAAGAAGTGGCCAACATTGTCAGAAGACTGAACAAGGGAACCAACGGTAGGTATAGAGGTAATATTCCTTTAATTTGTTTTAATTGTGATGGTATTGGTCATTTTGCTAACAAATGTCCTCATAAGAAAAAGAGAAATGATGAAGGTGACTCAAAAAACAAACAAACATATAAAGTAAAAAGAACTAGAAATAAGTTTTCAAGAAAAGATTATGCACCAAAGAAGACATCTCATCATTAGATGAAGATGAAGTCAGTGACAGTGAGACAAAAAGAGTTATATTCATGGAAGTAGAAGACTCTGATAAAGAAGATTCTGAAGTAGAATATGAAGAAGCTGAAGAAGAAATTGAAGAGGCAGAAGTTAACTACCGAGAGTAATTTTTGAGTGCCATAGAAGTTATCAGAAGAGAAAAGAGGAAAAACAAGAAGCTACAAGCAGAACTAGACAAGAAATAAGACACTCAGGAAGTAGAACAAATCATCACAAATTTGAAGGTTCAAATTGAAGAAGATAAGAGAATTGAAGCACTTAAAGAACAACTAGAAGGAAGAGACAAGATCATTGAAAATTTGGAAGTAGAAATTGTCACACTAAGAAAGGATCTTCAAAAGAAAAATATGTAGAACAACTCAAAATTTTTGAATGACATTATCAGCAGTCAAAGGCCTAATCATGACAAGTTCAGACTTGGATACAATCAGACAGAAAATGGATCAAGCTCCAAAACAACATAACAAGAAACAAATCCAAAATTCTATGCAGAAACAATCAAAGGGAATGGGAAGGTCTACAGAAAAAAATTGCAGGGGCACTCCTCCACTAAGAAGATTCAGATTTTAGAATCAACCACCAGCAAAAACAAATAGGCCTCAGGGAGAAGAAGGATTCATAAGAGCACCTCCTTTCAGAATATCTTGAACTCCCAGGTATCAAACTATCTTTTTTGGTTTATGTTATGCATGTAATAATTTTTGACATAAAGTTGTGAATTGCAGAGATAACAACAGGAACATAAACAACTTTGAAAGTCATGCACAAAAGGGTTATCCAAGAAGGTCTAGTGAAACACAGAGAAGAATTTACAACATGTTTGAATCTTTGAGCACTGAAGTGGAATGCTACAAGTGTAACAAATTTGGACACATGGCCAAAGATTGCAGAATGAAAATCCCTCCTAGATAACCACAACAAAACAAAAACAATCACAGACATGAACTTCAGAAAAGGACATGGATAAGAAAGCAGAATCAGTACAGCAATGAAGAATGCACACTCGCTCTACAAGGTAAAGAGAAGAAACGTGGTTGGTATGTTGACAATGGTTTTTCAAAACACATGGCAGGTGATAGAGACATGTTTCTTACATTAAGAAAGGAAAGAGATGAATTAGTCTCCTTCATAAATGATGATTCAGCTAAAATCATTGGAAAAGGCACAGTCAAAATTGGGAACAAGAATACAAAGGCAAAAAATGTTCTACTAGTAGAAGATATGAAACATAATCTTCTAAGTGTGAGTCAAATGTGTGACCAAGGTCATAAAGTTACTTTCGATTCACAAAAGTGTGAGATAAGAAAAGAAGGTTAAGGAAAATTGATTGCTACAGCTGCGAGAACTTCAAGAAACATATATGTGTTAAGTGAAACTGGAAATGAAAAGTGTTGTCTAGGAAAGGAAGATGAAAGTTGGCTATGGCACAGAAGAATGGGTCGCATACATTTTTATAATCTTGTCAAAGTTAGCAAAAGAGAAGCAGTCAGAGAAATGCCCTAGATCACAAAACCAACAAACACTTTATGCAAGCATTGTCAACAAGGAAAGCAAACAAAGACCAGGTCCAAATCAAAGGAATATTCAATGACAAGACCACTAGAAATCGTGCATATTGATCTATTTGTACCAACTACAGCAAAGGGTTTAAAATATGATAAATAATTTATGTTATCAGTTGATGATTATACAAGAATGACTGTAGTTTTCTTTCGCAAGAATAAGTCAGAAGCTTTTGAAAACTTCAAGATCTACAAGGAAATGGTTGAAAATGAAATGGATTCAAAAATCAAATGCTTGATATCTGATAATGGAGGAGATTTCACTTCAAAGGGATTTATGGACTACTGCAGTAGTCATGGAATAAAAAGGCAATTCTTCATTGCTAGGACACCTCAACAAAATGAAGTTGTTGAAAGAAAGAACATGACAGTACAAGAAATGGCTCAAACAATGCTAATGGATTCCAAATTGATAGATATTTTTTGGACACATGAAGTGCATACAACAATTCACATTCAAAACAAAGTAATTCTCATAAACAACACTGACAAAACTCCCTACGAGCTATGGAAAGGAAGACCAACAGATGTGAAGCACTTCAGAGTTTTTGGAAGAAAATGTTACATCAAAAGAGAAGATGGAAGAATGGCAAAGTTTGACTCTCGTGTGGACAAAGGAGTACTTGTTGGTTACTCAAGTACAAGGAAAGCATAACAACCTGATATTGAACAAAGTTGTGGAAAGAATCAACATAACAATTGATGAAACAAGTAGACAAGAATTAAAGGAAGAAGAAAATGAATCAATGGAACAGCTTTACGAAGAAGAAACAAAAGATGAAAAATAAGGGGAAGATGAAGAGGATCCAACAGAAATAGAAGATCAAGTTCAACAAGTGACTTCAAAGACTCCTAGCAAACAAGTACAAAAGAATCATTCTTCAAATCAGATTATCGGAAAGAAAGACGTAGAATTTGAGACTAGAAGAAGAATGTGTTCACCAGAACAAACTCACCTAGCACTCACATCTACGATTGAACCAACCTGTTTTGAAGAGGCCAACAAGGATGAATTTTGGAATAAGGCCATGGATGAAGAATTTGATCAAATAGAGAAAAATGACACTTGGGAATTGGTTCCAAGACCAAAGGATAAGAATGTGATCGACACAAAGTGGGTATACAAGAATAAATTGAATGAATATGGACAGGTTACAAGGAACAAAGATAGATTGGTA
Source organism: Picea engelmannii (assembly GCA_009831015.1). Classification (NCBI taxonomy): domain Eukaryota; kingdom Viridiplantae; phylum Streptophyta; class Pinopsida; order Pinales; family Pinaceae; genus Picea; species Picea engelmannii. The sequence continues at coordinate 9,147 of ML816828.1, forward strand.
TGTAAAGGATATGCACAGGTTGAAGGAATCGACTTTGAAGAGACATTTGCCCCAGTTTCTAGAATGGAAGCAATCTGGTTGCTTTTAGCTTATGCATGCTCCAAAAATATTAAAGTGTATCAGATGGACATAAAATCATCTTTTCTGAATGGGGAACTTGAAGAAGAATTCTACATTGAACAACCAGAAGGATGTCAGTTGTCAGAGAATGCAGATTATGTGTGTAAATTAAAGAAGGCCTTGTATGGTCTAAAACAAGCTCCTAGAGCTTTGTACTCTAGACTGGATAAATATCTACAACAGGTAGGGTTCAGAAAAGGAAGTGCAAACAACAAACTCTACATGAAGAATGAATTTGAAATGTCATTACTTGGAGAACTATCCTTCTTTCTAGGACTTCGGATACATCAAAGAAACCAAGGAATTTTTATTTCTCAAACGAAGTATATCAGAGAAATGTTAAAGAGGTTTGAAATGGAAGATTGAAAACCAGTTATCACTCCCATGAAAACCAATTGCAAGTTCAGCAAAGATGATGATTCAAAGTCTACAAATCAAAGGCAATACAGGTCAATTATTGGTAGCCTAATATATGTGACAACATCCAGACTAGATGTAATTCAGGCAGTTGGACAAGTGGCACGATTTCAAGTAGCACCAAAGGCATCACATGTATTAGGAGTGATGAGGATTTTCAGATATCTCAAAGGAACATAAGAGTTTGGATTATGGTATCCAAAAGGAAAGGATATATCACTTATTGCCTACACAGATGCAGATTGAGAAGGTTGTATTAATGACCGAAGAAGCACCAATGGAGCAACATTCTACTTGGGTGAGTGTTTAGTATCATCTCTAAGCAAGAAAAAATCATCAATATCTTTATTTACAGCCGAGGCAGAGTATATTGCAGCAGCAACATGTTGTACACAAGTTATTTGGATGAAACAAACTCTGATAGATATACAGGTTGAGTATGATGAGCCCATTCCAATCTATTGTGATAATACAAGTGCCATCAATATCTCAAAGAACCCGGTGATGCACTCCAAGATGAAGCACATTTCAATCAAGTATCACTTTCTACGGGAACAGGTTGCAGAAAAGAACATCAGAGTTGAGTATGTGGGCACAAAAGAACAAGTGGCATACATATTTACAAAACCACTTCCACGGGAAGCATTTGAGTATATTCGCCAAAGACTCGGATTTATTTCCACTCCAAAATGAATGCTTTTGAATTCTTATCTTATGTGTCTTAGATGTACATGAGGAAGCACCATAAAGAGGACAGTTCAATTAGGGGGAGCAGCCCCAGATAGAAAGATACATTTGTCATTGATGACAAAGGGGGAGATATTTATCAGATGCAGAAGACATAGGCATGATTCCAGGGGGAGAAATAGTCACAAGATGAAGAGGAAAGAGGCATGGTTCTAGGGGGAGGATGAGTGACTTCAGTATTGTATGAAATTATTTCAGTATTGCATCAGAGTGTTGCCATCAATTCCAAAGGGGGGGTTGTTGATTAAGGTTGGTTGTCATTGATGTCAACCCTTGAAGAAAGTCTGGTAGCACAAAGGTTTGGGTAATGGACCCAAGTTTTTTTTATGTAAATATGACTCATTATTGTCTTGTCATGGTTAATAATAAGTATAAATGGCTGAAATCCAAAGTGGTCCCCTTACAGTGAAATCCCTCACAGGAAGACGCTTTGCGGATTGAGTTATCCTATAAGTATGGTTAGATAACCCATGCTTGATTGTGGAATAATAAGATGAAGGTCAGTGAATTTGTTAGTGAAACTATCCTATATGGATAGTGCTTGTCATGCCATTTCCGGTGGTATGTGGAACGTCACATAAATCCTCACGGTTAGAGATTTATGGCCATGTGAAGTTGGAGGACCCTCATTAGTCATCTAGAAGCCCCAAAAAGTCAAAGTGTTTGCAAAAGAATTTATTTAAATAATAAAGTTAATGGAGAACTCCCTAAAATAAGGAAAGTGGGATGCTACATGAAAGTATAAATAAGAGGCAAGGCTCTCTCATTTAATCACAATTGAACACATTGAATATATTTTGTTGTGTAAGGCTTATTGCAAGTGTTCATTGATATATCTGAAGTTGCGAAAGTCTGAGGTAGTACGAAGGGTTGATGGTGAAAGTTTCAGAATTACAGAGAATACAAAAAAACCCTAGTTTCTGAGGCATACGCAGGCTGACAGTGTATTAGGGTGCATACAGTACGCGGGCTAACAGTGTATTAGGGTGCGTACGTACGCAGGATGACAATGTATTAGGGTGCGTACATGTTGGTAAATCCATGGAAACTTGAAGAGATGAATATGCAAAGGTTCTAGATTCTAATATCAAGCTCCCAGGAAGGTCTATAATGCTCAAATACATCAGATCTATCCATTGGTTCAAAAGGTATGTCTTATTTCTATGAATAGTTGGATTTTGATGTATGCTTAATAAATTGTTATGGATATTTAAAGATTCTCTCTAGAGAGACTAGTGGTTGCATGGGATCTTCTGCATAAGTCAGATCTACAAAAATACAGTGCTGGTATATTTATCATTGATACTTCTTGTTGAGGCACATATTGTATTTCTTGGCATATGGCTAAGGGTTTCTGTGGTACATGGTTGAGATCTTGTATTTGTGAAGTGGTTGATGTATTGAGAGGTTGAATATCAGAAAGGGTTTGATGACTAGATCATGTGAGGGTTATTATAATTGTTCATGATTACACACACCTATATGGCACATGACTAGAGATATAAATATATGCTTTGGTTAAAGGTTATGTATGAGGATGCATGCATAGGGTACAGTTATAGTCTAGATACAGTGACAGGTTACAGATCTATGTGAAAAAGTTACAGAGGGTCATAAGTTTTCAAGAGAAAGAAAACCCTAGTTATCATAAGGCATACGCAGGCTACATAACAGTTTGATCGCGTACATACGTGTGTTTCATAACAGATAGGGCACATACACATGCGTTCTACAACACTACAGGTTGTGTACCTGTTGTATTTTTGTTGATACATGTTCAATTCAAGTACAGATTGATTACAGGGAAGTTGTACAGGTTGGATGCAGGTCAGTGGTACAGGTTGATACAGTTGTACAACGGTATATCTCACAGTGATAGTGTGATAGTGGTTCCATCATTCTACTTCTACTTCAGGGCGGTGGACGGGGAAAGGATGGGTGGTTGTATCCACCTTCTGGTTGTAGCCGAAGAACTCAAAGGGTTGTAGCCTCCTTCTGGTTGTAGCAAGAGAATTGGGGAGTTAGAGCTTCCCTCAGGTTGTATCCTGAGAAATTAATGGGTTGGAGCCTCCTTCCAATTGTAGCTAGAAAACAAAGGAAGTTGGTGCTTCCAATGAATGTAATTCTTCAATACATATAAGAAAAATCCTTTCATGGTTTTCTCCCGCTTTGGATTTCCACGTAAAACACTGGTGTATTGTGTATGTGTATGATTGCTCATTTGTTCATTGCTTATTTACTCTGCAGTTATTGGATGATAATGATATATTGATATAACACTTGCATTATATGGATAAAAAGGATTAGATTGCTCTATTACAGATTCATCCCCCCTCTCAGTAATCCAACAGTGAGCCTGTGGTGCAATTTTCTATGGAGAAAATGACTCAAAGCCTTGTGAAGGATGTTGTGAGAAAATATGAAACAAGTGAGAGTTCCTAGAGTTCCCAGCTGAGTGATTCCTGTCCAACCAAATGCACTAGTGGCCCTGATAAATGAATGGCACATCCTAAGGGATTGTGAGAAATGAAGGGGGTACATTCCTTGGGTAGTGTAGGTTGTGGGGGAAAAGAGAGAGATGGAGGTTTGGAACTTATGTGAGACTAAAACCTGAGTTTGGGGATGCTCTATGTGGGAATTGGATAGCTAGTGGGTCAGATCTCCTTGTGGAATCATAGCCTTAGCTCGGGGGTGGCTTGTTGATGAGAGAAAATGATTAGTAGTGCCTATGGCTAGGAGGTTCATCCTTCGTTTGCAGACAGTGGGTTAATCGTTAACAGATAAGTGTTTTTGTTATGTTCTTATGTTAAATTCCACTGTGTAAATAGTTATATGAATGTTGTGTGTTTTTTGTTGCTTGAACAATTGTATTCAAGTTTAATATACGTTGTTAGATGCATTTAGAACTGTAGTATCAACCAAATGGTCAAATACGTGTGTGATTTGCGACTGGTGAGCTACATGAATTTAATTAGCAGTAAATATTAATAATTTAATGATTTTCTACAAGTAATGTTGCTCAGGTGAGTGATGGGTACGTTACATTATGGTATCAGAGCTTCTGGTTCAAACATCGGGCTTGTATGGGCTCGAACCAGAGCGAATTGGTGAAATTCGCTATTGCAAATTTTGTTTGTGACTGATTGGGGAAAAATGAATATTTTAGAGAGAAATCCCCATTTTCGTGAGTGAAATATGAGTTTTAATGACTTCAGACAATTTTACACGGTTAATGGAGTAGAGCGGTGAAGTTGCAAATCAAAATTCAATTTGGAATGGTCGAAATTTGAGTCTTAATTTCTGCATGTAGAGTTACAGGTAGTTAGGAGAATCGGTGATTGATATCGTGTTTGATCTCGTGATTGACAATCGTGATTCACTATGATAAATTTAACAATTCATAAGGATTATTCCATTTGAAAGATTGATGGGATCAACGACCGAGATTAAATTGGGGGTTATGAAATGGATCAGATCAACAGTTTATATTCATCAGGGTTTTGCTTGAAAATTTTCTAAGTGTGAGGATCGACAGTAGAATCTGTCAATGGTCAATGGTCAGATCGACGAGTTTGGCGAAGAGTTGGAAATTCTCCAAGAGGAAACATCGATGGCCGACGATCGATGGATGAGCATCGGTGAAGTTGGGCAAAGAGTTGGTTTGACCGGGAGACATCTCTAACCATCGATGGCCGACATTTGAC
>ML816828.1:19251-31929 GCA_009831015.1 Picea engelmannii
ATGAGCTTCTACAAATGTAAAACGATCATGTAGCATCAAGTAAATTGATAACATCCATGCATCCATGCATTTGGGGTTGTTATAATGTATAAATGTTGAAGGGAATGAAGGTAAGAATTCCCTCATTCTAATATCAATATTTCAATGGATGAAAAGGTGGGAGGCCTTGAGTATGTAAATATTATTTTTTACTTGAATGCATTTATGGGAAATTTAATTGCATATTGTGTTATGTTGGTTATGAATTCATAATCGAGTTAAGTCATGAGACATTACTCATATTATAACAATGAATTTCATTTGATATGGTCATGTGTGAGGCCATGATGAGTTTGGATATGGAAAGGCTATAGTGCCATCCAAGTGCATAATGGGCATTCCCTATGTAACTAAGGTTTGGACTGCAACCTTTTTTCCTACACTAAATAACACTAAGGGATGATGTTCCTAGTGTTTTGTATGGGTTGAAGAGAAAGGTATCCAAAGGATCAGATGGGTTGTGAGGAAGAGTTCGGATGGTGTATTGAGGCATGGTCCATACTTTCCAAATAACATGGTGGAATACATGACATGAACATATGGTATTCCAGAATCAATGCAACGATGCATTGTGCAGATGTGGCTAGGATTATTGGCACATTGTTTTTATTTATTGGTAAATCTTGATTGCATTATGAAAATCTTGTTGTGTTGATAATGCATGTACAATGAATGATAGTGTCATTCTAGATAATATGATGAATGGTATAATTCCATTTTAATGTGAATAATGGTTGGAAATGAATGAATTGTTGGCTAGATACAATTATCATATAATTTCATGAACTCTTAAAAATATGCATGAGTGTTAACACTATTGCTTGACTGCAAGAAAGTTGAGGAAATTGCAGGCAGAATGGTATTGGATATGGAAATGATGTATGCCCATAATAAATACTAATATCTACAGCTGCAAGATCCGAACATAATGAGAAAAAGTCTCATGCATGGGAATTTTTATTTTCCTGTATAACCATATTTGAGAAATTAATAATTGAAAATTGTTACAATATACTAACAATTTGTTTGGTTGCATGGAATTGAGAAAGTTTTAAGGGAAATGGTATTGTATATGGCAGGGATTTAATCCTGTAAGGAAGACTGATATCTATTGTTGCAAGAGACAAACAATTATGAGCAAAAAGACTCATGTTTGGGAAAAAAAAAATTCCTGTGTAAAAGAGATTTGAAATTTTATAATTATATGATGATGTATCATATCAATTGTATGCATGTAATGCATATGTGATGATTTCCACAGGTTATATATTGCTAGTGGAAGTCTAGCAACAAGTTGGCATTTGTCTGCATGAGAATATCTTGGCAAATGATGGATCGCCCGAGGAACTATATAACAATGAAAGGGATGTCTGAGCCTAGAGGGCGAATTTCATTGTCGAAGAACCATGTTTCCAGGACTAAAGAGTGAACTCTAGTGTGAGTTTCACTGTCAAAGAACCAGGTTGGAGTGAACTCTTGTGTAAGTTGCATTGTCGAAGAACCAGGTTGCCAGGCCTGAAGAGTGAAATATAGTGTGAGTTTCATTGTCAAAGAACCAGGTTGTTAGGCCTGAAGAGTGCACTCTTGTGTGAGTCACACTGCAACAAAAAGGTTGTTGCTAGTTATTTTACTGATAGTCTTCCTGGCAGTGAGTCCCTTGAGTTCCCAACAGTGAGATTCCTAGTTACATGTGCCATAGAGACCTTGATAAATGAATGGTTCAACTCGAGAGAATGAGGACAATGAAAGGGACAACCTTGATAAACAAATGGGACACCATTCTTTAGGTTGGGTAGGTCAATGGGAAGGGAGCTCGTGGAAATCTGGATAACTGTAGGAGAATGTCAGTGGCTTCTGTATATGTTTCGGGACAGGGTGACTTTGTATTTATTATTTTTGGGGTCAGAGTGTCTATGTATTTGTGGTATTGGGGCCAAATTTCCTATGTAATTTTTTTAGGCTGGAATGCATGTGTGATTTTGGGCTAGAGATCTTATACGTTGATTTTTGGCCAGGGAGCCAGAATTGTAAAATGAAATTACACATGTAGGGTGTTGTGCACTAAAGATAGTGAAAAAATAACGGGGAGGGGATGTACCATCCCCATTCCTAATCCTCGTGAATTATAATGTAATGGTATAATGTGAATTAGGCTAGGGAGTCGATGTGTTCCAGCGAAGAGCATGCATTGATTTAATGTGGCTGAGGGACGAATTACATACTATGATCATTGAAATAATTAATAAAAGTAATAATTGTTGGTTGTAATATGAAAGAGATGGAGAATGATGGGGGGTATATGATTCCACAAGGGAGAGGGGTCCAAGGGGGAATTATTCATGGGTATTAATCCAACCCACATTCCTGAAATTATTATCTTTGTGTATAACCTTCTATTTGTTGATTGAGTGTATGAGAGGCCAATCATTTAARATCATGTAAGAGGGTGGGTGTGAGTGGTCAAATCCCGTAKTTATTGGATAKAATGGGATGAACTAAAATCATCCTTGAGAAGAGTGTGAGTCAAGAAATCAAGGAAGAAGAGGAAATTCATATGCTTATTAGGGACAATTTTTACATACAGATTTTGGGGGCAGCAAAGAAGGGMATAGGTCTAGGAAGAGGATAAACCATGGTTTACTGGATGGAAACCATTGTTTGGATATGTTTTTATGTTGAGAAAGAGGCCTATGTGTTTGGAAATTAGGATGTGAKCCTCTGGTGTGATTTTTTGTGGAGAAGATGACTCAAAGCCTTGTGATGGTTGTCGTGAGAAAATATGAAACAACTAAGAGTTCCTAGAGTTCCYAGCTGAGTGATTCTCAACCAAATGAATGCACTAGTGGCCCTGATAAACAAATGGTACATCTTGAGGGACTATGAGAAGTGAAGGGGGTACATTCCTTGGGTAGTGTAGTTTGTGGGGAAAATAAAGAGTTGGAGGTTTGGAACTGCTGTGAGACTAGAACATGGGTTTGGGGATGCTCTATGTGGAGAGTGGATAGCTAGTGGGTTGTATCTCCTTGTGGACTCAGAGCCTCAACTCGGGGGTGGCTTGTTGATGAGATAAAATAATCAGCAGTGCCTATGGATGGGAGGTTCATCCTTCGTTTGCAACCAGTTTTTTAATCACTAATAGATAAGTGTTTTTTTTTCTATTCTTATGTTAAATTTCATTGTGTAAATAGTTATATGAATGTTGTGTGTTTGTTGTTTCTTGAAAAATTGTATTAATGTTTAATATACTTTTTTAGAGGCATTTAGAACTATACTATTAGTCAAATGGTCAAATATGTGTGTGATCTACGATTGGTAATCTACAATAATTTAATTAGCAGTAAATATTAATAATTTAATGAGTTTTTGCATGTAATGTTTCTCATATGGGAATTGGGTATGTTACATTATGGTATCAGAGCTTCTGGTTCAAACATCGAGCTTGTATGGGCTCGAACCAGAGTGAATTGGTGAAATTTGTTATTGAATATTTTTTCTGTGACCGATTTGGGGAAAAACAAAGATTTTTGGGTAAGGTTTCAATATGCTCCCATTCATTGTGCCCTTTATCAATTGTCCATCCAACTTAGTTAGTTTGAATACACTAACCTCAGTAATAAATGTGATCCAAAATGATAAAAACCATCTAATCTTGAGCTTACTGAAATTCTTCAAATATTTTCTATCATAAAGTAAGGCCATTGAACCAAGTTTCGGGGATTTTCTTTTGGTATTCCTATCATTCTAGACCTTATGTCTACACTTATCCATAGTGTGGTTAAATCCTACAATGAATCATTTTTCTTCCAACACCATTAAATCATTCAAAGTCCTCTAAAGTGATTGATCATTCGACACATTTGTATCCAATGCAATTCAAATACTAGGGACTATACACTCTATAGGAACCACCACTTCCTTACCATAAACTAAATACAATGGAGTGTTCTTGGTCAACGTTTATATGTACTTTTTCATGCCCATAAAACTATATAAATACATTCAACCAAATCATGTCTCTCAACATTACATATCTTGGTCAATGCATGTTCCAATGTCTTATTAAATTCCTCCAACATTCCATTATCCTATGGATAATAATGGGTTCTCTTGTGATATTGAATCACAAATTCTTGATTTAAATATCTAATGATATAATTGATGAAGTGTGTACGTTATCACTCATCTGAATTTTGGGACAGCCAAAACTAGCTACAATTCTCTCAAATATGAAGTGCACAATAGTTTCTAAAGTAGAATCCTTCATTAGCACTACCTCTACCCATCACATTAAGTATTTTATTGTTTTTATGATGTAGTGCACCCCCATTCTCTATGCCCATATAGGGCCCATATAGTTCATCATTATTTTCTTAAATAGGTCCAACAAAAATACTAGAAACAATGGCATCTTGTCTCTTCTTGTGGATTTCCAATCCTTTGGAAAATATCACATCACTTAGCATACTCCTCTTCATCCTAAACAAGAATGAACACCACAATCCTTTGCCCCACATGTTTTGATATTTTTCTTTCCTTGTATTATGAAATTATGCCACACCTTCATATGCTTCATATAAAATTGCATCTCTTTGATGCACTAAAACACATTTGTGCAAGATCGCATCCACACCGAGATTATATAGATTACTTGCAATCAAATAATAGTTTTTTTCCCTAGCCACTAGCTATCTCCTTTACACATAAGTATAAATTTCCAATGTCTTCCCAATAGTCCAAAACTCTACAATCTCTTTAAACTAGTTTGGTATTGGGTCTACATGGAATAAGTGCACATCTAAAAATTCATCATCGACACTCCCTCTATTTTCTTATGTTTATAATCTAGACATGTGTTTATGTCTAATGTTATTTTTTCTTAGTTTCACCACTAGTTCAAAATAAGACTCCTAAAAAAGGAGTAACTAGTGAGAAATCCTTCCCCAAAACACTAGCTTGTTCACCAAGCACTTCAATGCAAAGTGACCTATGAATAACTTGAACACATTCCCAAAGAGACAATGTTTGAATTTCTACAAGGAATAGACCACGGCAAGGCCTTTTCTCTTAATCATTATGTAATTTCAATTTGTGCCTAACAATTTCCTACTTGTAAAATAAAAAGGATGGTCCATGTTTCCTTCACATGGTTGCACCGAGCACTACACCTAATGTTGTTTTTGAAGCCTCCACATTAACATGAAACAATTTTTTCCAATAAAAAAACACTAAGTTGGGCATAGTCACAAGATTCTCTTTCAATAGATCATTTTTTTCTCGGAATTCTAGTGTCCAAATAAAGTTGGCATTTTTCTTTAACAACTTCTCCAAGTGCATTGCAATTTTATCATAATTTATGATGATATTCCTATAATATCTTACATTTCCATGCAAATATATCATTGTCATTTGAAAATTCATGTGAGTGATAGAAACAATCTTTGCTTGATCCACCAGTAATTCCTCCTTGCAAATGAAGCATCCAAGTAAAACTCCAAAGGGTGTAAAAACAATACACTTCTTCAAATTCAGAGAAATTTTCCATTGTCCACATCTATATAGCATGAGTCTCAGTGCCTGACTTTGTTCTTTAATCAGGCTAAACAATTTCCAATGATCTATATAAACTTCCAAAAACTTATGCAAAAATTCCTTAAATGCAGCTAACATAATCATGGAGAATACTATGGGTGCATTCTTTATTCTGAATAACATGATGTTGTATGCAAAGGATACCAATTATGTCGCAAAGGTCACATTTGTGTAGTCATTGTTTTTCAATTCTAACCTGATGGTACCCTGAGAATTTGTATATAAATGAATAAGTTTCCCCGCGTCCTACATTTTACAACACCTCATTTGTGAATTTCTCTTGTCTTCTTCCATTGAATAACCATGGGACTGATCCACTCAGACTCTTCCACTGGAATGATAATTCCTACACTCAACATATTCTCCAATGCATGTTTCACCTTTTATTTATATTTTGGATTTAATTAATATGGCCTCTTTCTAATAGGCTTCACATCGGGATTCAATGGAATCTTCATTTCCCCTAAGGAACCAACTATACCTTTACCCTATGAAAAGATTTTAGGAAACAATTATTTATATTCCCTAAGTAAATTGACCACCTGAGTGATGGTTTCCTTATCCCAATAATCCCTAATGAAAACCATCTTAGGGTCCTCCTAATCCATTTTCCCATTTATTTTTATTAAGGGCTTCTTGAAAATAAGGTTTACTGCTACTGGCTTCCATCCCCTTATCTTCTCATTCCTTCAAAATTTCAATGATCTTCAAATTCATCAAATCTTATTCCTCATTTGGTTCCTCTCCATCTATATTCCTGTAAAACAATGGTTCTTTCATATTTTATAGTTTCTTTTGGTATGCACACACCACCTTCTATGCTTAATTTGAGAGTCCTTGTTTCTCATGGAATATGAAATGCTTGATTTCTTTCAATGCCCTAAACAATTCGAGGTCATTAGTTGTGAATTTGAACATTGTGCATAATTGTTTATTAAATGTTTACCAATCCTCTATTTGTCTCTGAGTCTTTTTTTATATGTACCAAATCTTTTTCACAACATCTAATGTATGAATAAATCTATGTGTCCATTCCTCCTTCAAAAATTTCTTTTCAATCCATCTCTTTTGAAAAACCCATATGCATTGCCCTTATATATATTCATTAATTCTACCTCCTTGGAAGGTGTTAGCACCATGTTTTTCATAGCTAGAATTAGAGGTTTGTCCAAAGTTTCAAAGTCATGCCATGATCTTGGTAAAATCAAGGAATTTCTAGATGAGTCATAATTAGTGTGTCAAGGTTTATGAGGTCAGTAATAAAATAAAGAATGACTTGAAATGTCAGTAAGGGGTCTAGCCATAAGATGGTTTAAAGGGTGTATTGTGTTTTTCATAAAACTCCATCATAAAAAGAAAAGGGTTACTAATATAATTTTGTGCGCACTATGTAGAGTATTTTGTTGCGTAGAGGATTATGTTGCACACAGGCTACAGGGCACGTTGCGCAATTGATTGGTTTAGTGGTCAACTTCAAGATTTCTTTCTGACGAACAGGAGAGGAATTTTGAAAATCCCAAAGAGTTTTTTGTCAAGAATGGACCAAATAATAAAAACCTCACTCATATTTGCAACAAGTGTCATAGTTTGGGAGATTATAATGAATCTTTACAACCCATTTTTCCATATTTAAGCATTTAATTTTTTGTTCATAATCTTTGGGCATGGATCCCAAGATATTAGAGAGTAATTTTAGAAAATGAGAGAGGTTTTTCTCAATAACAGTTTTATATACAAAAACCTCTCTCAATTTTGAAAAATATATTTTTATTAGGGAGATATGATGTCATATTTGACCCCTATTTTCCTAGTCTACTACGCAATTTGTTGTGTTTTTGTTGTAGGTTATTGTTGCGCAACAGACTTTCTGCACAACTCTAACAGAGCTTCTGGAATGCCTCCAAATCAAAAATGAAAGGTAGGAAAGTGTGACATATCATATACAACAAATTCCAAAGGTCAAATATCATCAGGATATGATTTCAAAAGCGGATTGATCTATTATTATCTTGTAATTAATGAGTCAATGTTGACTCCTCTTTTTCAGCAGTTAGTTTAGATTTTCTTGCCAATATATTTGAAATTGTTTCTTGACCTAGGAAGGTTGTTAGAATTTGAATTTAGCAGCATAGGAAGATATTTTTTGTATATATTTCATGAAGCTATGAGAGTTAGGGGGGGAAGAGGACTATTGTATTGTAGATCAAGACTTGTTTATTCCTTTGAAGTTAATGCAAAAGTTTCCTCTTTCTGAAATTTGAGATTCATCACGGTGTTTATGTTCAATATGTGTTTCTTGTATATGATTTCCATGATTATGTTTTTCTGCTAGCATTGTCTGAGAATAAGTGGTAGGGATTCATCCATGTTTGATGCTCCTTTCACATAGATGATAGTTTTCATGTGTTAATGGTTACTTTTACAGAATTCATCTTCATTTGATGCTTTGTTTAGTAATTAATGTTTGTGTCATTTCTTCTAGATATACATTGGAGATTCATCCACTGATTGATGCATGTAGTGTAGTGGGATTTCTTCTCCTTTCCATCTCTCATTTCATATCATTTATTTGTTGATCATAGCACCTATTTTTCCTTAGAAAGAAACCAACCAGCTATTGACTGTAAAAACATTGAAATTCAAGCCTTGACCCCATTTCCCAATGGTACCTTTTCCTTGTTTTTCCTACCAACCCTTTTAAAACAAAAACAAACCTGTCCTATTGTAGAATCTGACCTCTGTACATTTATTGATGAATCCTTTGAGTTATTACTAGTCATTAGACATCTGAGAGAGCCCTCTCTGGTTGTATAGGTCATAATAAAATCTAAAGTTGGTTGAAATAGTTACCATGGGGTTTTCTTTGATACAACCCAAAGAAATTTCTGAGTGTTAACATTTTAGCGCCATTGTCGGGGAGCGAAAGTTGCATTTTCCCTGGGATAAATGACAAAGTTCAGATCTGATTGTTGATGGTGGGCAACAGTCAGACACAAAGAGGCTGTAAATCATCCACCTGGAAACTCCATTATCAATTGTATCCAGATGTCAGAGTATCAATGGAGACTCCATTGTCCGAAGATTTTAAATCTTGAAGAAGGTACTAGTGACTCCACTAGAATTGATGAAGAAATCATATGTTTCTACCATTGTTTCAAGGTATGCATATTTCAACTTTTCACAGATTCATGGTTTCTCGAATCCTTTACCCAAGGATGAATATGTTTTAAGAAATGGTATGAAATTTAGTGGAGATGATCTAAGTTTGACTTTGAAGCATATATCAAATTTCCGCAACTTCACTGAGCTTATTAGAGTCAAACATGAAAATGTTTTCCTTTGATTTTTTTATGATTCGTTCCAAAGAAAGTGTAAAGGTTGGGCTGGAGGTTTTCTTGCTAGATCCATTAGAACAATTACTACTTTTTGGGTTGTCTTTTTGGAAACATGGATGGAAAAATAAGAGTTAGTAGCATACTCACTTTCCATTCAAGGTTTTAAAGAATGGAATGATACATACACCGATGAGGAAGTGGAAGAAAACTTTCCTACATTTGTTTCTTCTTACTCAAAGTCATGCAAATGTAGCTCAAAATCCAAGATCCTCTTTTTACAAGAGATTCCCAAAGATTTTTAGAAATATATTGAGGCTTTAGAGATTCAAATTCAGTCCCAAAATGTCCAATATCAGAGTCAGTCTTTTGAAATCCTTTTCCAGCCAAGACAAGAAGAGGTAGTGTTGCCCTCAGTTGTCAATATTGAGGAATCCTTTGAGAATAAAGTCGGGTTTGATGACTAACAGTTGAAACCATATGATGGAAAAGAGAGAACATATGATGATCAAATTGCAGGATATCTTGAAAGTCATCTAACATAACACATCTTCTATGATCCTGTAGCTAAGTATATGGGAAAACAAATCTTGAAAAAATTTCAATTATTTTTCTACTATGGAAACAAAGGGTATTGTGAGTTGTTTTTTCGATTACATTGTTTAGTTTACTTTTTGTTGAAGCGTGATCAAAGGATCTAGTTACTTGAACAAGTGTTGGATTGGCTCCATTATCACTTTTGCATTAACTGATTCAACAAATTTTCTTACAACTTAGAGTAGGTAGGAGTGTGAATAAGATCAGCATGGCGAGCATCTCTTTCAACATGTTTCAGTTTGGTTTGGTTTTTTTGTAGTGTGTGCATTCAGATTGTAGTAGAGTATTCATATTTTAATTTTCATTTTGCAACAGTGCATATTTTCAGTTTTCAGTTTGGGATGGTTGTAGCTCACATGTTTGAAACAGGTACAAGAGCAGGTTTCAGGTTACAGGTTGAAAGTTTTAATGGTTTTGGATCAACCCAATGGATTAGGCACTTGGTCTACTATTATTTGCTACCTCATTGGGTGGATAGCATCCCCATTGGAGCCAGTTGTTAGCACCATGTTTTTCATAGCTAGAGTTAGAGGTTTGTCCAAAGTTTCAAATTCATGCCATGATATTGGGAAAATCAAGGCATTCCTAGATGAGTCATGGTTAGTGTGTCAAGGTTTATGAGGACAAAAATCAAATAAAGAATGACTTGAAATGTCAGTAAGGGGTCTAGCCATAAGATGGTTTAAAGGGTGTATTTTATTACTCGATCCGTCAGGATTTTTCGAATGACTTATGGTTGAGTTTTATTTGCATGCATTAATTAACCATTGAGAAACTTAACGAAAGAACGAGAAAAGAAAATGAATTATACAGCCATTAACATATTTGCAGATTTGAAATGCAATGAAAAACAGCAAACCATAATGCACAGGTTGATAACGGAGTTCGGCACAACTTTGCCTACGTCTCCGGGTCTTTTTCTCTGTGGGGGAGGCTTCTTTATTTCTGTTCGAAAGCTCAATAGTACATCATTACAATGCTGAATGTCTTTCAGATTGATATTTTCATGTTCGCCCAGATCTCTAGAACCATGCACAAAAAACGGCACCTGAAACGGATGTCCGGAGGTCTCAGAAACGGTCCGACAACATCTCCTCCTCAACAGCTTCCCTGCCTCAAACTGGCTTTGACTTGGCTTTGCCTCAACATATCTGCTCTGAATGCTCTCCAAAGCTTACCTATGGCCTCAAACAGGCCTTGGTTATATAGTTGGGAAGTTAGTTATCCATCTCCAACTTCCTCCACGAATTTAAGCTCTAAAAATGCCCAATAACTCCCAAAAATGGGTTAATTACATTCAAAATGGGCTAATTAATCTTAAAAACCCAAAATTGGTTGAAAAACCACTTTATAACTATATTATAAGGTTAAATCGGGCTTATCCCCCTTTGTCCGGGCGCGTGCACCTTTTGGCCGGTCACATGGCATCATGTGGCCACGCGCTAGCCCTTGGGCTACGCACGGGCCACCCCTTCTAGTTCCCGGTTCCATGGTAAAAAAACATATGGCCGTGGGCTTACCGTTCAAACAACCCACGCGCATATTTAAACAAGTTGGATTTAATACCCGTGGGTTATAGTTTTTAAAAAAACCCCGCGCGAATATATGCGGTCATATGTTATACAAAGAAACCAATGGCTACGGGTCGGGGCTAAGCCCCGGCCCGAACCCCCCGCCAATTTACCATATGTCAAACATAAATAAACAGTCTGCCGATTAGATAATAGGAACCACCACGTGACCTGTTGGTCGGGCGCCATTTGCGAAGTCATTACATAGTGGGAGGTCACCGGTTTGAATCCGGCCGACCCCAAAAAAATTTGGAAACTAGAACCAATTAGACAAATACCGGGGTGCCACGTGGCAGCCCGTGATTGGGCCACGTGGCACCCAATCACTTGCCCAATATACGCCACATGTCAACAAATGATTCGACAACTGCCAACCAATAATTGCTTGCCACGTCATCACATGTCGTATGCCCAGTCAGCCTTGCCACGTCATCGCCACATCGGAAGTCGTACTGTCCAGTCATCGCCACGTCATCCGCTGACGTCATCCGTGAGACGTGTCACCCTTCCAGTGGTGACACGTGTCACTTCAGGATTGGTCCAACCGTACGCTAAAAGTGCCAAATCTTCCTGACACGTGTCGTCCCCTTGTGCTGCCACGTGTCACCTGTACGGACGTGCCACGTGTCGCATGTACGGACGTGCCACGTGTCGCACGTACAAACATGCCACGTGTCTTGTACGAAACCTGCCATGTGTCATGTACAGACTCTGCCACGTGTCCTGTACGTAACCTACCACGTGTCCTATATGGACTGTACGGACAGGTACAGTCAGCATCCAAAAATTTTCCCTGTTTGGCTTGGCGGATAGAATGTGATATCTTCTTCATACGGACTCCGTTTGAAAAAGTAAATATACCACCGGAATCAGGAAGACGAGCCGGACACAATGGTGTTGGTTTCGTCGAATTCTGAGCACTTTCATTTTTGAGCATTTTTCATGCCCTGTCAGGCTTCTGAATCCGATTTCGGATCACACCTCCCAACAATAAGACCTTTTGGTCCCCAAAATGTTATTGACCACTCAACAAGCTCAGGATAGGCCACCCAGCTTGCTCTGGATCCGATTACATTAATGGAATCAAAATACACTGAAGTTGAGACATCCACTTCTGGCAGAACCAAGTGACTGCTCTCTTTCCTTCACGATGTTCCTCTTGCTCCGCTGGTAATCCTTCCTCCTTCGTGGGTACATGCAAATTCCTTTTGTCCTTTCTGGGACGAAGCTCCGGATTAATCTTCCAACAGCTAGCCTTTTGATGTCCACTCTTGTTGCAGAACGTGCAATGAGTTTTTGGCATTCAGAGCTGCTTAACCTTCTCCTTCTTTCGTTGTGGACTTGAGCCCTTACGTCGTGTTTCCTTCCTGGACGACATAGGTTTCCTGTAAAAAGTTTGTCTCTTCCAACACTTGGCAACACAATGCTTAGGTGAATGACAATAAGTACATGGATAAAGATTCCACAAGTTCCGGTTTACTTGATTATGCTTGTTATAATCAAAAGGAGAATTAATAAAAACATGACCATTATACCTTCCATGCTGATCT
>ML816828.1:40301-86950 GCA_009831015.1 Picea engelmannii
TCACTTCTCTTGGTTCGCTCTCATCAGATTGGAGTTTACATTAAGTAAACAATTTGCATGCATCCTGGCTCACATGATTACATAGTGAGATTTTCCAGAGATGGCAGGCTTTGACAGGATTATGGTTCAATGACTTGCAATTGAATCATACACATTATAGATTAGGATGTTGTTGGACACCTAAAAGTGTCAAGATTGGTTAGTGGTTATCAAAAAACCATCAGATACATGGTATCAATTGGTCAGTGGTCATCCCAAACCATAGATTCAGAGAGCACTTTAGTGATACACTGATAGTAGAGTGGTGATACTACATGTTCACCAATTAGCAGAAGACATCAGATTCTTCTAG
The DNA here is from genome assembly GCA_009831015.1 of Picea engelmannii. Classification (NCBI taxonomy): domain Eukaryota; kingdom Viridiplantae; phylum Streptophyta; class Pinopsida; order Pinales; family Pinaceae; genus Picea; species Picea engelmannii. The sequence goes on from ML816828.1 coordinate 40,654, forward strand.
CTAAAATACTTGGCAAAATGATTAAATTGTCAAGCAATCAGGGAATGTTCAGATATTGCAGTTGTTCACTTCCATTTCTCAGCTCTCTTCTAGTTCATTTCAAATGAACATGTTCAGTATCCAGATTGGCGGTTTTTCAGGCAGTTCTTCATTGAGGCTCAGCACAGGAGTTTTAGTATGAAGACTTGGAATTGATACCAGTTTATGTTTTATTGTTGGTATTATTGATTGGACTTGTGATTGAGGGGGGGATTGTTAGCTTATGGCTTACCTTTACCAATCACTAAGTCTAAATTGTCACCTATATTTGTATTATTCATTTAGGATATTAGTAATATATCCTCAAGTGATGACTAATGAGTTAGTTAAGATTGCCTAGCCTAGTCATCATGCATGATTTTAGGATCTAGAGAAAATCTCTCTATGAGGTGGCATCACCCATTGTACTATAAATATATAACATTGGAGTGAATACATTAAGCGTTGGCTAGTGAGCCTTTTCTGCCATGTTGTTGTTCTTGTTTATGTTTTATCAGTACCTTTTCCTTGTGTGTCCTACCAACCCTTTTAAAACAAAAACAAACCTATCTTATTTTAGAATTTGAACTCTGTGCATTTATTGATGAATCATTTGAGTTATTACCAGTCATTAGACATCTGAGAGAGCCCTCTCTAGTTGTATAGGTCAGAATACAATCTAAAGTTGTTTGAAATAGTTACCTTGGGGTTTTCTTTGATACAACCCAAAGAAATTCCTGAGTGTTCACGGAAGGAATAAATATTAATAACAATTTTTTTCCAGCTACACCAAATTATCTAAATTATTTATGTGTGTGACCCACTAGTGTGCAAGGGTTCCTTTCACCTATGCATCCAACACTATACTCTTTTCTCTTTCTTTACAAGTCCCTCCATTTTATTAATAAACACATCCTTTGATCTAGTACATTCAAATATAGGAGGGTCATACAGTTCAATCCCAATATAGTGCACAAATTTCTCAATATATGCACATATTCTACTAGACATCCCATATCATCATGTCTACCATTTTTCCATTACATGTTATAAATTTGTATGAAAAGAACATATGCTCCTCCAACACAATTATCCATTTTCGATTGGGTTTATATATTCTTCCTTCTGTATAGTTATATTGTATATATTCTCGAAGATCGAGATGATATGAATATCATATTTCATAGTGTCTGTGAACCTCTCTCCTTTAGTGGGATATAAAGGAATAACAATCCTTGGGGCCTCTATCTTAAAATGCATCTTTATTTGCTTTAAATTGAATATTTATTGTCATCAAATGCTCAATCTATTCCCAATAATGCTAGATAAGGATCATTTTCATCCATTATTTCAATCGCCTAAAAGTCAACAAGCGGATTCAACCCACCAATGTCATCTACATATTATAATCTCCAGATAGGATAAATCCTATATTGAATCACTAATATTAGTTAAACAGATGACTAGATCAATTTTGGTCTCCCCATCAATTCCCGAGACTTATTTAGAAGGATGTTCACATCAAATCCAAGATCCAACACAATATCCTTCATTTTGTAACATCCTAATTGTGTTTTCATCTTAAACTCCTCCCTAATCTTATTCTTCATAATGTGTCTCATATTTCATTTGGGAAGAGGATATGAAATAGGAGTTTCAACCTCTAACATAGCTATACATTTAATAAAAACTTCAATTAACTTTCTAGATACACTAGGATCATTTAGAAGTCTAATGCAACATTTCAAAAATTCACTTACTTTGTTTTACAGTTTAGTGTCTTGGTTCCTATTGGTTTGTACTTCTCCCATATTGATGTGTTTTGCATAATATATATAGCACTTCATATGAATTGTTTCTATCTAGTTGCATCAAATTTGGGTGGCGCTAGATCAACACCTTTGATTTCACTAGCCAATATATTGTCTACATCCAATCTAGTTCTTTCTCCTCCTCTTGTCACTATTTTCACCATTATTATTATATCATCTTCTTCCCTCCAGGTCTATGTAGTGACCATATTCACTCTTCTTCAATTCTCTTCCCTCTTCTCAATCAATTCAAGGCATTCTTAAGTCTTATGCTTAGTACTATGACATTGTCCACACAAAATCCAAGGTTTGGTACAATAATGTATAGTTTTTCCTACTTCTCAACAATTAAAGTAAGTAGATGATCCACCATATACTCCTTTTCCACATCCTAGATATCCTCCTATATATCCTCCTCTTCCCTTAGTTTCATTGTTACGTTACCCTTACACTTTGTATGCATCCATGCTATTCTCTGTCACTAATTACAATGAATTATTTACATCATGCCCCATATATTTGAAAACAAATCACAGAATGGTGCATTGGTAGTTGTCTTGTGCTTCTACAACATGGGTCAACAAGGTGGCTCATGTCCCTACTACTTACAAATCTCAAACCATTCAAACTTGGTTCTCATTGGAAAAGGATTCATCACACTAGTTGAGGTGTAATTAGCCAACACTAGGCATCCATTTCTATGGTGACATTCTATTATGCACAAGGTATGCCATACATTCTCCCTTATAGTGTTACCCTTGGCCATGTCTTGCAATTGGTAATTCATAGCCACCAATTGATTATGAAACTACACTAACCTTGAGGTTGATTCCATATTTTTTGTTGTAGATTCCATATGCATATAAATCTATAAGGATTTTTCTTATGTGGATATATTTTGTTGTAATGTACCCAACCTCAAGCTGGGTCACACCACTACTAAAACAACCCAATGTTTATTTTGCTACCAATTCTAAATGTGGAAATAATACACAACACAACATTCAAGCTCATTCAACTACTCATTCAACTATACATACTAAATGAAAACAAGAATGCAACTACTTTAACTATGTATAGCAACAATTGAATACATACAACATCATTCAACCATAAAATTAGATATTCATGTGCATCAATCTACTCACAATAGCTAGCAATAACAAGATAACCCAAAGTAAAATGTGCAACAACTATATCATCATTAACATGAATAAGCACAACAAATAATAACATTTATCTTAATAAATATGCAACCCTCTATAAAGGACAAAAAATTCTCCCAACCGTAGAATTTTTGTTCTAGTTCTCAATAGTAAGTCACCCCCAAACTGGGCATGTGAATCCACAAGAGATGGTGGTCCCTAATGGTGGCTAATTTCCCCCTCCCAACATTCAATTCCCACATCTAATTCCATTCCACCAACTCTCTTTCCCTCAACCTACACAACCAAAGGGATGTAATCCTCCTTCATTGTTCAATTCCCTCAGGCCTTTCCACTCCCCTCCAAGGCTTCCAACATAGGTTGGACATGAAATCTCTCAGCTGGGATCTCAGGAATTTTACAGTTGCAACATGAATTCACCCAGCAACAAAATGTTTGCTTCCCTTGACGAATTTCAAATAGAACGTTACTCACAGGCATAAAACCTCTTTATCTATGAAATTACAGCTCCAAACAACTACCACATGTTCCCACAACAACTTCCTTTAAGCTTCAACACTCAAAACGCCTTTGTTATCTAGAAAAATCCATGTAAAAACAACTCTCCATGAAAAAACGTGAATGTGTAATTCTAGTCTCCTACCCATACAAACTTCCCCTCTTTTTCTTGCTTGTTTTACTTACACTCTTCCCCAAGATGATTGTACTCAACCCCCATGCTCTCAATAACTATGGGATGTGACTTCTCACACCCACCCTCTTCCATGAAATCAATGATTGGGTACTATAATAATCAACATATAATGGAAGGTTCATGGTAAGGATAAGTTAGAAAGAAATGGTTTGGGTTTAATAAAAATGGGTAAACTCCTCCCGCCCTTAGACCCCTTCCCTCTCTTATGGAATCTAATCCCCCAAATCTTCATTTGTGTCCATCTGCAACTGGAAATACATTTTATTTATTATATTCAATTTACAGCATTTACATATTACATCAGTTGGCACTTGTCCATACATCACATTTACAATATACATTGCTAGTTTGGGGTTTGAAAGCGGGGATGTCACATTCCCCTCCCCCTACAAATTGCATTATCCTCAGTGCACATAACCATACAATTTACACATTGACATATGTAAAAATATAACATCAAAATAATTGATAATTCCACAACTTAATGACTCATGACAACAACTCCAACCAACAACTCTCTTTTCCCCTCAACCCACACATTAGTTGGACAGAAAATCTCAGAGTGTGGCTCCAGGAACTCTAGCTACCAAAATGGAGTTTTCATTCGCTTATATACAAATATACATTCAATTTTCTTCAAAATTTGCAAACATTGTGGTTATGATTCTTGCATGGTTTCTTCATGCTCCCACGTAGCATCTTGATGACTGTAGTAGATCCATTGAACCTTTACCAAATTAATGTTTTTTTCCTGAGCACTTTGACTTTTTGGTCCAACATGCACACCGGTTCCACCCAGAAATCCCCTTCGTGTTCCACTTGGATCAAATTCCAATAAATCACATGATTAGGATTAGGTACATAAATTTTTTAATAAAGACACATGGAAAATGTTATGAATTCTCATGGATGTGGGTAATTCTAACATGTATGCAACTAGCCATGTATTTTCTAAGATCTCAATATGCCCATAATATCCCATTGCCAACTTTGGAAAAATTCCCAATTTCAGTGATCTTCTCTTGGATTTAACTTTTAAAAGCATATCCTCTCCCACTTTGAATTCTCTATGTGTTCTTCTTTTATCGACATAGCTCTTCTTCCTATCTTGTGCAACTTTCAAATTATTCTTGATCTTTACCATCTATTCTTCCATTTCCCTTAACAATTTTGGCCCAATCACAGCTCTGTCTACTGGGTTATCCCAACTTACTGGTGGTTTTCATTTTCTACCATATAGTGCTTCAAACATGCTCATCTTCAATGATTCTTGATATCCATTATTGTAAGAAAACTCAACTAAATGGATATATTCCTCCCACCTAGAAGGTTTTTCCATTACATACATTCTCAACATATCTTCAATTATCCTATTAATTCTCTCTATCTGCCATCTGACTCTGGGTGATATGTTGTACTGAAATTAAAATTGGTCTCAAATAATTTAAACAACCCCTTCCAAAAATTGGAAGTGAACTTGGGATCTCGGTCCTCCATATTGCATTAGGAACACCATGTATCCTAGCAATTTCTCTCATATAAATTTCTGCAATATTGCTTGTCTTATGAGTTACAAGAATGAAATGTGCAACCTTTGTAAGTTTTTCCACCACTACAATGATGGAATCATGTTGCCTTGTTTTCCTAGGCAATTTGGTAATGAAATCGATAGTAACAACTTTCCATTTCCATTGAGGAATGGGAAATGGTTGCAACAATCCTATTGGGTGTCTATGCTTAGCCTTTACATTCTGACATTCCATGCATCTAGCCAAATAATCAATGGCATCTCTCTTCATACTAGGACAAAAATATGGGCCTCTTACAACTATAATAGATTTCTAGTATCCTGGATGTCCATGGTATGACACATTGTGCATCTCCTCTAAAATATAATTTCTCAATTCCTGAGAATTGGTAACATAAACTATGTTCCAGAATAAGAGGACTCCATCCTCTTCTAGTTTGTAATCCTTATATTTATGTTGTACATTATTTTTTTGTAATCTTTCTTTAACTTGTACATAATGTTGGTTCGTTGTTGCAACCTCTATAATTATATGTTTTAGATTTTCCGTGTACATACTAATGAATGTAGCATGAATTTTATGCATCCTTCTGCTGAGTGTGTCGGACATCCTGTTTTATTTTCCCTTTATGTGCTTAATTTCAAAGTCATATTCATTGAGAAATTCCAGCCATCTATTTTTCCCAACATTTAGTGTTGGTTGTTCAAACAAATATTTTAGACCACTATGGTTTGTCCTCAATTCAAATTTTATTCCCATAAGGTAATTCCTCCACATCCTTGAGGCATGTACTATGGTTGCCAACTCTAAGTCATGTGTGGAAATGGTTTGTTTCATACTCATTCAATTTTCTAGACTCATAACCAATTACATGTCCATTTTGTGTAAGGACTCCACCAAGCTCTTCCTTGCATGCATCTGTGCACACAACAAAATCCTCATATGGATCTGCAACTTTTAAAATAGGTGCATTGGTTAGAAAATCCTTTAAGCACTGAAAAATTTCTTCACACTTATCACTCCATTCAAACTTTCTTTCTTTTGCAAAGATGTTATTGGGTGTGCAATCTTGGAGAATCCCACAATGAATCTCCTTTAATAACCAACTAGTCCCATAAATTATCTAACCTATGAAATGTTTTTTGGCACTAGCAAACTCTTGATTGCTTCAATCGTTTTTGGATCCACTGCTATGTCATCTTCTGAAACAATGTGACCCAAATAATGGATCTTCTTTTGATAAAACGTTCATTTACTCAACTTGGAATACAATTGGTTCTCTCTCAACACTTGTAGCACCATCCTCAAATGTTGTTAATGCTCCTCCTCTATCTTGGAATAGATAAAAAAAATCATCCAATAATACAATGATAAACTTGTCCAAGAAATCTTTGAACACCCTATTCATTAAACACATAATTGTAGCAAGTGCATGTGTCAACCCAAAAGGCACCAGTTTAAATTCATAATTTCCATGCCTGGTCCTAAATGTTGTTTTGCTATTGTCTTCTTCTTTGATTCTCACTTGATGATAGCCTGACCTCAGGTCGATCTTGGAAAATATATTTTCTCCTTTCAACTAATAAAAGATATCATCAATCCTTGGCAAAGGATATTTGTTCTTGACTATAACCTTGTTCAATTGTTTGAAGTCAATACATAACCTCAATGTTCCATATTTGTTCTTGACAAAAAGAATTGGGGCACCTCAAGGAGAAACACTTGGGAATATGTACCCTTTTTTCAACAACTCTTATAGTTGCATTTGAAACTCTTTTGGATATGACGTGCTCATTCTGTAGGGAGTTTTGGATACCAAGGTTTCTCCGGGCATTAAGTCAATAGAGAAATACATATCCCTCTTTGATGGAAATCCTGGAAACTCCCCAAACACATCTTCATATTCTTTCAAGAATAGATAATATTCAATATTTGGATCATTTTCCTTCATTGGCTCTTCCATATGGGCTTCATATATATGACACATTTTTCTAAAACTCATTTTAAAATGAAATACTGAAATCTCTCAGATAGATATAGGCCTTGGAATACCTTGCATTATCCTTGAATTCCCTTCCTCATCAAGACATGTGAAATCATTGTTATAACAATCTAAGACAACATGATGTTTTTCTAGCCAATCCATACTAACAAAGTAGTCATGAGACCCAAGCGGTATGATTTTCAAATATTCCTTAGTGTTGATTCCATTCATGTTTACTAGGAAATCATTAACAAACTCATTAATTCTTCTCTTGGTTCTAGTAGCTAGATAAATTAACCAAGTCTTTTCATGCTTACATTTCTTCAATTTAAATATTTCAACTAGATTTGGATCTATATAGCTATGACTATCTCCGAAATCAATCAAAATAGCTATGGGATTATTATCAATCTTACCTTCTACTTCAATCATGTGGGATTGATAGTTTTCTTTTCTATTGTCCAAGGTTGCATAGATCCTTGGCATGATTTTTCCCATGTACTCTATTATCTCCTCTTGCTTGATGGTATGCATAGTATTCATTGTATCTCCTTGTAAGGAAAAGTTGTATACATGGGATCTCCTTCACATCCCCAACACTTTATGGGTTGCTAACTTGGCCTCTTTTCCAAGGAATCTGTCATTTTTCGATCACCTTGAGATGGCTACCCTTGTTGATATGTTTGAGATCTACTCCGTATGAAAGGTGTATTGAATCCTTTCTTCCTTTGATCCATATTTTTTTTCTTCATATCATCCCACACCTTTTGGAAAGTTGACCTTCCTCTATTCTGTTCATACAAATACTTAGCTTTCCTTATGGCTTCTTCCAAAATCTCGGGAGCATCAAACTAAATTTTATCCTTGTAGAAGTTGGAAGTCCACTCAGGGACCTGTGAATTTTGACCTTCTCATCCTAGATGAAGCTCGCATATCTGAGAAGTGCTAATAATTTCCTCCCATATTCATCCATGGTCATGTTCCCAATTTTGAGTTCAAGGAACTCTTGCATCTTCTTGTCATGATATCGCTCTGACAAGTACTTTTGTTGGAAACATTTCTTGAATTGCTTCCAAGAAATTTTCTTCTCATCAAGGTGCTTAACATGCTTATGCCAATCCCACCACACAGATTCATTTCCTTGAAGGTGGTAGGATACCATTCATGCTTCTACATTGGATGAGTAATCATGCAACTGGAAATATTTCCCCATTCCCAATAACCATGTTCTTGCATCTTCTCCTTTCTTGTTCTCTCCATTAAACAATGGTGGCTTGATTTTCCTCATCTCCCCTTGCAATTTATCTCACCCATGTATCCTCCTTTGATGTCTGACATGAGACATACTTGGGCTACTCTCTGACCTTGAATTTCCATATGATATTTTGGTTGATTTCCCTAAGGAATTATGATGTTTATTCTTGCTAGCACTCCTTGACTTTCTAAATCTTCCATGATCATTCATCCCATTGTGAGATCTATATGCTTCTACTTTCCTTGCACTAGCTTCTTGTCTTGTGCCAGAATATTTGCTAGATTTCTTATGTAGCATATTCAAGCTTTGTAGTATCTCCTCTTGAGATTTCATAATATTTTCATTATCATCCCTATAGCTCAACACTTCTCTTTCCAGGCTTCTCATAGTTACATGCTCTTGCATGTCTCTTCTCCCATTAGAATTTGTCTCAGCATTTCCCGTGATGACACACAGACCTATGATCTATTTTTCTTGGTTGTAAAACCTTTGTGCATCCTCCATATCTCTAGTTCTCATATAGGAACTAAATTATGATTTCATGTACCTCTAATTCTGCAAGAAAACTGCATGTAATAATTATTGTTAGCACATGCATACTATAAAACATTCCATTAAATAGAATACATGTTATTCTTCTCATAAATTTATGAAGAACACAATGCACCAAGTCAAAATCAACACATTCTTCTCCGAAATACATGTCCAATGGATCTACACATGCCTCATTCTGAGTTTTGAGTGAAAAATTACAACATTCACAAGCTACAATTATTCACTTACTTACTACTACAGAATTTACTTTATTACTTATGAGACATTTTGGCACCCAATTCAAAATTATGTGTGTATAGATATCTTCTCCTCCTCAATACCTTTCTAGCAACTATTTATTTTCTCAAATATGAGCTCCCAGATGAAAGTTATGGTTTGAAGAAGTATAGACTGTTTTTCCCATTTTATCCATGTATGCTACATGTGACTTCTTTCTCTTCCTACACATTTTTACGTACCTAGATTCCAAATATGGCTTCATCGATGTCTTCTATGGTTCATAATATTTCCAAATATTTCTTTTGTGCCTCAAATTAACGTTTGAGCAAGAAGTTATGCCCTTTGGAAGTAAACCAATGTTGAAATTTAACCTAAACTGTTTCAGCTACAACTTTCTCATACGAGATTTGTTTTGTGCCTCAAGTAGCTTGTTGGAAAGCTCTCTCTGAGTTCTTTTATTTAAGCTATAGAGACTAAGTTCACCAAAGTTACACTTTGTTCTCTTGGATTTTGATTGCCTAAAAACGTCGTTTAGGGCCTCAAAATCACCCCACAAGTTCATGACCTTCGAAATCCCCAATAAATTGTAGAAAATTCATTGTTTTACTATTATAATAGCCTTTAAATTTGAGTTGTAATCTTAACATCAGGTGAAATCTGAATCGTTGATCCAATGCACCTTCCCCAGGCATGTGGACAAATATCCATTGTCAATCTCCAACTCAAAGCAATCTAAATTGTTGATTCCAACACTACATCGATGATTGACGATCAACATTTTCCTTTGGATGCACACAACACTTTTCCAAAACTGTCAACCCGACTGTCGACCATCGGCCCTTTCCTTTAGAAACCGATTGGAAACACATCGCTAAACCAACCGACCAGATCATCGGCCATTGACCATTGGTGATTTTCATTGGCGGATGAAAGTCCTTACCAATTCAGTCGACCCAATCATCTACCATCGGTCATCTCTTGAATGATGTGGAAATTGCGCTAACATGACATGACACATCACCCTGAGGTTTCAACTTCACTAGAATGGTACGACACGTGGATGCTGACATGGAATGACACATCATCCTCCTCTTTTCTTCATCGGCCATCGAAGTTTCCCTTGGACAACCCAAACACCTTGCCGAATTGGCCGACCTAACCATTGGTCATCGACGATCGATTATTCCTCTTGTCGGGCTAACACCTTGCTAAAATGACCAACCCGACCATCAACCATTGACAATTTTTGTTGGTGAACAAAACACTTCGCTAAATTTTTAGACCTGATCATCAGCCATCGACAATTTTTGTTGGCGCGCAGACTGGAATACTTTTCTAGTTCGTTCGACCCATCCATCGGTCATCAACAAATTCTCTTGGGAAAATTCAACACTTAGAAATTTTCGACTAAATCCCAAATGTATTTGGACCATCGATTTCCCAATCGAAATTTTCTCAATCGTTGATTCACTAAACTTCGCATAACTCTACCGATAAATATTGACTGTCAATCTAATCCATTTCCCAGTCGCCAAAAATTAATCTCGACCGTCAATTCTTTAACTTCTCCAATCTGCAAAAATCAATCTTGGTCGTCAATCTATTTCATTTTCCAAACATCTGAAAATGAATCCAGATCGTCGATTTTTCTCCTTTTGCAAAACGTTGAAAACTTATAAGTTTTAATTCAACTCATGATGAATATGGGATGTTGATCTCAAGATCAAAAATAATATTGGTCGTCGATTCATCAAACTCTCCCAGTTCCTTCAGACGCCATGAGAACGAAAAATTTCAACCTTGCAGGTTGAATCTAACTTTGCAAACCAGTTGATTGACACCATTAAACCTCTTAGACAATTATTAGTATTTAAAACTCGAATTTGCTCACGAATTTGGGGATTTCACTATGATTTTTCACCATTTTTCCCCAAATTAGTCACAAATTGAAATATGTAACAATGGATTTTCCTAAATTCACACTAGTTCTTGGCCCATACGGTTACAGTGTTGAACTTAAGATTTGATACCACTCTGTAATGCACCCAGTCCCAAGCTGGATCATGTTACTGCTAAAACAACCTAATAAAATTTTCTGCTACCAATTCTAAATGTGTAAATAATACATAGGATGAAATTCAAGCTCATTCAACTGTCCATACTAAATGAAAATATGAATGCAACTACTTTAATTGTGTACAACAACAACTAAATACATACAACATCATTCAACCATAAAAATATAGATTCATGTGCATCAATCTACTCACATTAGGTAGCAATAACCAAGATAACTCAAAGTAAAATGCACAACAACTATATCAACACTTAACATGAATAAACACAACAGATAAGAACACTTATTTTAAAAAATATGTGATCGATGCAGAGGACGGACGTTCCTCCCAATCGTATACTTTTTGTTCCAGTTCTCAACAACAAGTAACCCATGATATGGGGCTATGAATCCACAAGACATGGTGGTTCATAAGGCTAGCTAATGTCCCCCTATCAACAATCGATTCCCACATCTAATCCAGTTCACTAACTCTCTTCCCCACAACTTGCACAAACCAAGGGATGGATTCCCCCTTCACTTCTCACAGTCCCTCAAGCCTTTCCACTCCCCTCTAGGGCTTATATCACAGATTGGATAGGAAATATATCTGCTAGAACTTCAGAAATTTTACAGTTGCAACAAGAATTCACCCAACAAAAAAACTCTTGCTTCCCTTGACAAATTTCGAACAAAACATTACTCACAGACCTACAACCTATTTCTCCACTAAATTACAACTCCAAAAAACTATTAGACATGCCCACAACAACTTCCTTCAAGCTTCATCACTCAGAACTCTTTTGTTGTCTAGAAACCTCCATGTAAAAACAACTCTCCATGCAAAAACGTGAATTTGTAATTTTGGTCTCCTAATTGTGCGAATTTACCCTCTTTCTCTTTCTTTCTTGACTTACACTCCTCCCCAAGTTGATTGCACTCAACCCCCATGCTCTCAATAACTATGGCATGTGAATTCTCACACCCATCCTCTTACATGAAATCAATGATTGGGTACTAGAACACTCAACAGACAATGGAAGGTTCATGGTAAGGATAATTTAGAAAGAAATGGTTTGGGCTTAATAAACATGGGTAAACTCGCCCCCCCTGGAAGCCTTCCCTCTCTTGTGGAAAATAAGCCCCCAAATATTCATATGTGTCCATCTGCAACTGGAAATACATTTTATTTATTATATTCAATTTACATAATTTACATATTACATCGTTTGGACCTTGTCCATACATCACGTTTACAATATACATTGCTAGTTTGGGGTTTGAAAACTAGAATGTTACATTTGTTAAGTAAGAGGAGTCCTGAAATGAAGAAGAAATCCTACAATAAATCATTCTCTATGTTAGATATCCTAAATTTAGAATGTCAGTTTACCCACCAAATCTTTAAATGCCTAGTCATAGTCCCAAACCATTTCTCCCACTTTATGTTTTATCTCTTTAATCTTTGCCATGGATTGCAGTTACAAATTGGGATTCTAAAACTCTTTAATCAAGTCTTTCTTTATCTCATCCAAACCTTTGGTTTGTCTCTTAGGCACACCATTTTGTACTTCATATACCACTGTAGAGCTCAATATTTAAAAGTGGTTTTCAATAACGCAACCTTTTGGGCTTCATTTATGACCTTATCCACCATCTATATTGCTTCTCACATGAACCATGTTGCTTTGCATCATCCCTCCAAATTCCATGGAACACAGGTAGTCTAATCACTAAAACAATTACGTTTCCTTCCATTGGAAAATTCAAATTTATTTATGTTGTTCTACCTCCATTTGTTGTCATTACTCCAATCCTATGTTATATTATATTTCTAAAACTCTACTTCTATTGAACCTTTTGATGATGATGATGAATTGCATGCACAGAAGTGGTTCTAAAGGGGGTTTCTCTACCTCATTTTCTCCTACTTCTCATGTTGATATTACGGTAGTTGCGGGAGGTATTAACTTCTACATGTAACCTTTGACAAATCTAGAATATTTCAGGAAGAAAGAGAAACCCTAGAAGGTTAGGAAATAACCTTAGAAGACAAGTCTGCTCAAGATAATAATTTATATTAAATTATTATCCTCCAAAAGTAGAAGTCAACCCAGTTAGGTCACTTGGATGACTATAAATAAGAGGGTGCTAGAGCTCATTTGTCACACTCACTCTCACAACTGCATAAGGACAAGTGGTGTGCATGACTGAAGGAGAGTTGCAGTTGCTGCAATGGTAACTTGGTCTTTGGTTATGGTTGGACTTTCTGGTTGGTTATGGTTTGGAATTTCTGCTTGGTATGCTAGCTCTGGAGAGAGGTACACTACCTTGGTTGGCTATTGGTTCTAGGGTTTGCTTCCATAATTATTTTGTTTATCAAGGTTAAGGTGCTTGAGGGTGGAATTTGTGCCTATGGTTGGGTGAAAATATTGATATATTGTCTATGGTGAAATGAGCACACATATTATTCTAACATGTTATGGGCCCACACTATCTTCGAACAGTCTAACCACTAGAAGGTAGATTGGGAGGATTTTCTCAGTTGTAGTTGTAGTCAAAGTTTTGTTGCAACAACGAAATCCTAACCCTCATATTGAGGCACCTTAAGTAAACCACTTGACCTTATTCCTGGATAACCTAGTGCGCCCTAGCCTAGCACACCTCCTGGTAATCTCAGCAAGCCAAGACGTCAAGTTTAAAATTTTGGTCAAAGTCAATGTTTGACCAATTCAAAATCTAAGGTTGACCAATCAAAAGTAAAAATAAAAGGTAGTTATGAAGACAGAAGACCTAGCATGAAGAAAGTGCATGTTGTGCTTAAGAGAGATCTACTGAAAGGAACATTATGAGGTTTACCAATCCTCTAGCAGCTAAACCTCTAGACCAACAAAGTCATTCTAAGGTTTACCATCACAGTTGGGTAGAAAAGGTATGTACCTATACATGTTCTTTTAATTTGTATCATTAGCATGAGTTTTTTTGCAAGGAATGTACAAGGGATCTCGTCCAAAGTAGTGATCTTGGACTCAGTGCATTCAGAAGATTAACACAGTCTCCAACATATTGTTTTAAATATAAGGGACAGGTTGGAAAGGATACTTGTCTCAGAAGAAAAGAAATCCAAGTGGAACAATAGCAAGACTCCAGGTTTGCATATCAAGTTTGACATCTTTATTATTATCACTTAAGTCAGTAGTACTTAGTAGCCTATACTCCTAAATGTACTTATTTGCAAATATGAACTAACACCTCCTCTAGGAGATATTTATTGTTCTTGTTCTCAGACCAGATCATCTTAGTAATGCTACCAAGAAACTATGAAAAATGTTGTATCACAAACACTATTGTTCTTGTTGTATCAGGTAGGTTATCTCATGAACGCTATCGTGAAGATGTATTTCCAGGCTTGTAGCAATTGTCTCTATCCTTGTCCTTATTCTTGTTTTGATTTCCTGTCATAAACATATTATCTTGGATCTTTATTTTGCTTCTTGTCTTGTTCCGGGAAGGTGCCCTTGTGAAATATGTTGACAAACCTTTGATGAACAATCTTTGTGGAAGCTATCATAGAAGAAGTTGATAAGGATGACACAATGATTGCAATAATTGCCAGATGGGAAACAATTAGAACATATAGAAACAAACTTAAAATACTCAGAGGGAATCATACTTGGAGGGAATCAGACTCAGAGTAAGTCAGTAATCAAAAGGAAAACATAATAGGATTGTGAAACTTTACAGAAAGCAAAGAGAGATGCAGAAGACAGAAGCATGGACTCTCTCAGATAGAGGGAATTGTTTGTAGAATTCCAAAAACATGTAATCTCAGAATAAAAAAAAAAAGGAAGTTCTAGATATTGTTCATTCAGGCATCAATCCAATAGGGAGCTAATCCCCAATGATATGATCCATTGAAGACTTATAAATGGAATCTTTGATAGATACAAGGTGAGATTAGGGGCTAGAGGGTTCTCCCAGAAGGAGGGAGAAGACTGTGATGACAATTTATTCCAATAAACCAAATATACCTCTATCTGAGCCATTATATCTCTTGCAGTATCGATGGATTGGAAAGATTGTTCTTCTCAATAGAGCAATTGAGGAAGAAGCATATGTAGAACAATGTCAAGGTTTTGAGAAAGAGACCCATGTATGTAGATGGAATAAGATCGTGTATGAATTCAAGAAACTTGGTGTAGAGCCTCTCATGTATAGTAGAATCATGGTGAAATCTTTCTATGACAGAGGAAGTGTATCGAAATGGTTCTTCAGAAGTCTGGGATGACGGATTGAAAATCCATGGAAAAATCTCATGATGGCAGACATGAAGAAGTTGAGAGACTCTGATCCAATAGACCCATCCCTGTATCGGTAATTGATTGGTGCCTTGATGTGTTTGATGAATACTAGGCCAGACATTTTCTTTGTTGTAAACATGTAGAGCCAGTTTCAGGTGGAACCTAGCCATGAGAATTGAATAATTGCAAAGAATGCCTTGAAATATATTCATGGACGTACATCTTCATGGATGTATCGATTCAGATTGGGCAGGGAGTACATATAATAGAAGAAGTGCTTCTTGGATATGTTTCAGTTTGAGCTTTGCCATGATATCATGCGTTAGTAGGAAACATAAGTTTGTTGCACTCAGCACTGCAGAAGCAGAGTATATTGCAACTTGTGATGCTTGCATGGAAGCAGGGTGGCTTCGTAAGTTGGTTTCTGGACTATTTGATCAAGTGTTGGATTCGACAGTGATATATTGTGATAACTAGAGCTGTGTGAAGCTCTCATAGAACCTGGTGTTCCATGACAGCTCGAAGCACATTGAGAACAAGTATTATTTTCTTCATGATAAAGTCCAGAGGGGAGAAGTGGTTCTCCAGTATATCTCCATTGATTAGTAGATAGCAAATATTTTGGTAAAGCCTCTATCCAAGATGAAAAGTTTGCATACTTAAGGGAAAATTTGGGACTCGTGGAGATGACTTCCTTATTGGAAAGGGAAGTGATTACTCCCCAAGTTGGGAGGGAACACTGATATGTTATTGATATATGGACAGTCATTTTCCAGTTTGGAAAATGGTCTAGGTTGGGCAGTCACTTTCTAGTTTGGAAAGTGGTCCAAGATTTATGATGGGCAATTATTTTCCAGTTCGGAAAATGGTCTAGAATGGATAGTCATGGTCTGACAAATTGTTGATGTACCATAGACAATGATTCCTCTTGTGGCTAATGTGGGGGAATGGTCTAGGACAATCATTCTCCTTGGCAGTCACTCTGAGTAGTGGTCAAGTAGAATGGTCCACCTCTTCGGGCAGTCATTCTTTTGAAGGTCACAGTTGTGAGCAGTTTCAAAGAATGGTCTGATGTAGGAGGTTGGTGCAGGACATTCATTTCGATAGGAAATGGTCCGGAAAGTCATTCCCTGGGGCATGCTCATTCTCTCCAGGTTTCACTAAGAATCGTGATAGAAGAATGGCCCAGTTAGGTTGAATGGTCCAGGTTCAACAATCATGTATAGTCATTCCATAGAGTAGACTCATTCTCTCCAGGTTGCACTGTGAATCATGCCGAAAGAATGTCCCAGTTAGGTTGAATGGTCTAGGGAAAATTATTCTTCTATGCTTGGTAAGAATATTCCAAATAGCCCATGGTTGATGTTTAACTTTACGAGGGAAGATGTTATTCCAGATCTCACAGATGTGAGTGGAAGAATGGCCCATATGACTGAGTTTGTATCATGATATTGTTTATGCATATTGATATCAAATGATATGATTGTTGTAGAGATTATATGTCTCTGGACAGTAGTTGTATGCTATAGTGGTGGATGTGATCCACTGGTAGTGACTAGGTGTCACTGGTTAGTAGATGTGTGCTAATAGGAGTGGTTGTGTACCACTAGGAAGTAGTTGTGTACCACTATGGATAGACACAGTTGTGTTCAATTGTATGGCATTATAGCAGTTGAATGCTACTATATGATTTCCATGGATACTACCACTAGTGTTGGAGATGATTTCCCACCAGATGGATAGTCAGTGTGATGGTGGACATACATGCTCCAGGTAGAGAATGGTCCTGGAAGAAGGAATTGTTGGTGGACATACATTCTCCCTATGGAGAATGGTCCAGGTTGATATATTGTTGACATATCATGGACTGGTATTTTCCTAAGGCACAGATTGTGACCCAATTAGGAAAATGGTTCAAGACTGATATTTTCCTGAGGCACGGTTATTGGCCCAATCAGGTTGAATAGTCTTCCTCCTACGGACATGACGTCCTGATTAGGGTGGTTGATATAGGACCGATATTTTCTAAGGCATATGGGTAGATATTGATCTCTATGGTACATATGACCCGATTAGAGAATAGTTTGAGACTAACATTCATGTAGAAATGGTCTCTATATCCATAGGTGGCTTTCAACATCTGGGAAGACTGACATTATTCTAGGATGTAGGTCTAGATTAGAAGAATGATCCTTGTATCCCATTGTGGGGCTTTCAACATCTGTTGGGACAACTATTCTTCTAGGACGTATCTTCAGAGTAGAAGAATGGTCCTTGTATCACTTTGTTGAGTGAATGACTTATTTAGCATCATGCCCGATTACTCATATGGAATATGGCCTCAAGAGATCATGCAATTGATGCCATCAAATGATATTGATAGTGGTGATGGTTCTCGTGATTTGATCATGAGATAGTCTGTGTGGCTACGATGATGTTATCGGTTGAATGGTTTGGTTGTGCTCAAGACCATTTCCTTTAATACCTCCCTAACTAGGAGGGAGTGTTTATATTACGGTAGATGTGGGAGGTATTAACCTATACGTGTAACCTTTGATGAATCTAGAATATTTCAGGAAGTAAGAGAAACCCTAGAAGGTTAGGAAATAACCTTAGAAGACAAGTCAACTCAAGATAATAATTTATATTAAATTATATCCTCCAGAAGTAGAAGTTGGCCCAGTTAGGTCACTTGAAGGACAATAAATAAGAGGGCTCTAGAGCTCATTTGTCACACTCACTCTCACAACTTCATAAGGACAAGTGGTGTGCATGACTGGAGTAGAGTTGCAGTTGTTGCAGTGGTGACTTGGTCTATGGTTATGGTTGGACTTTCTGTTTGGTTATGGTTTGGAATGTATGCTTGGTACGCTAGCTCTGGATAGAGGTGCACTACCTTGGTTGGCTAGGCAATGTTGTCTTGTTGTCAGTAGACTAGAAAATAAGACAACACAGGCCAGTCGATCAGTTGACTAGACAAGAAACACACCAAGATAATTAGTCTTTGACAATCCAACAGTCCTTGTTAAAGCAACAAAACAATCTCTTTATCCAATAGTTTATGTATCAGGTACAATAAGTAGTAGTACATATCCCAACAACACAGTTGAACATGGTTTAGTTGGTCTCAACAAATCCAAGTCGATTCAATAAGAAACAATTGAGTCAACAAAAAGAAATTAGTTGGGTTCGCATATCAACAACTTTAATGAATCCCCGCTTTAAACACAACTAAGGAGATCAATAAGTATCAACAATAGTTTAGTGGAAAACACCATTCAACGAACAACCCAATCGAAACTAAGTCAACGAACATTCAATCAAAACTTAGTCGATAAATATCACAATCAAAACTTTTGTCGACTATCATGTCAGGTCTAACCATAGTCAACCACTTCCAAGGAAATCAACAATAAGTAAGAGGAATGTTGCATGATTGTGCAACTCATGATACACAATGATATGAAGTCCTCAAACATCTGGTCAAATTATTCCATGACCATCCATCAATCCAACCACAATCTATCCTAGTAGTCGACATTAGTCCACAGTTATGTCTTTCACGTCTTTTCTGCAAAGTTTTGAAAGTGTGATTACCATCTTGTCGATGTGTATGACGAGGATGACGATAGGGAACACATTTATGTGCTAGTTTATTAAATGATGTAAGCTCGAGTTTTGGTTCACTTACAGGAGTAGAACAACCCAACATATCCACAACAATGTCATCTGCAACAATATTCTCAAATTATGGCATGTGACTAGCAAACCGGTTTGAACTCCTCCCAAAACAAATAAAACTTCCCTGGTTGTAGCAGGTTCAGGGGTAGGTAGGGAGGTAACAACAATATCATATCCAAGACTTGTTCTTGGTGAATTCATCTCAGATGTAATAGGAACAACAATGCCCTGTCCATTCTTCCCAAGTCCTCCTCTGGAATATCCCATCTTGCTCAATGATCAGGACCCAATACCTGTAGTGTGTTTTTCAAAGTTGGGAGAAACAACACAATCATTAATCTTATTACGAAAAAATGGACTACAATCAAAAGTATCAAGGATGGAATAAAGAATAGGTGAGCCTGGCAGCTCAACAACAACAATCTTCTTCTCAACATTTTGTAGTCGACGAACTTTATCTTCAAGGTTCTATTTACAATCCCATAATCCATAAATAATCGCATTCTTCTTAGTCAGTTGCACCAGCAAGGCATCATAATATTCTTATAAAGCTCGATATTCATCAAACATGTGATTGTTGACAGCTTGAAGAGGAGTAGCTTATTCACGAAGCTCATCAACATAGGCCTATAAGTGGGCAAATTCACCAGTTAACTGGGCATTGGTTTCCGTTAGTTGGTAAACTTCCATGCCCAAGGAAATATTTGTTGTATGAGGAAGAGCTTTTACTTCCTACTCTAGATCATCGACAAGATTTGTTTTATCTCCAAATTCATCTAAAAGTCTTTGGAAAACAATTTCCATGTGGCTCTCCAGGATAACAACCTTCTAGGAGTTCTCAACCAAAGCATTATGAAATATGACAACCTCAGTCTTCAATTGATTCTTCAGTCCTGCATTCTCTATCTTCTCTGTCTGCAACAAGGAAAAGATGAACTTTAATATAATGAATTATTTACCAAGCTGATCAAGAACTTCCTGCTCATAGAGTGTCTTCAATCTTTTACCCATTTTCAGATATACTATCAGTGTAGGAGGAAAGACTGAGTATCAAGTATCAAGTAGATAAATGAATGATTACTACCAAATAATACCACCAATCCACTCACACTAAGCGTTTATATGCTTAGTCGAACCTGGCAAGAACAAAGTCTATCATACCCTCGATCTAGATCGACCACAAATATTGTAACGGTGGTTCGAAGAGGTGGGTGACCACAAAGGGAACATTGATTAAAAAAAATCAATCACAAGTAAGTTGAGCCACAAAACGAAATGAAGAATCCACCAATCAATGGATCGTTGGTTTGGTCGGATCATCTATCGACGAAATCGACGTCGAAGAGATATGTTTGGTCGAGTCGAAGAGAGCTAGGTTTAACTCCAGTCAATACGTAGTTTAACACACGGGAATTAGGGAATCCACGCATAGGGAAATTTACCTTCAAATTTCCGTACCATATGATCCCATCTTTGAATTTTTTCCTTTCCATTTCATTGTCCCTACAATTATAAATATTCCACCATAATTATCACGCAATACCTTTTAATTTTGTGCAGACAAATCTGAGTCTTTTGGGATCTCCAATTTGTTTAAATTTGAAAAAAAAAATCACTTCTCTAATCCAATCTATGGCTCCTTTGCATTTAGTTTTCTAGAATAAGCATGTGTGTCCAACCTTGGTATTCCTTCCAAATTTGTAATTGCTTGAATTACTTTTTCCTCTAGTGCAAGTGCAAGTTGATGGTATAGTTTTTTTTTTTGTTTTTTTTTCCATGGGAAAAAATGCTCTTTATATTCAAAAGATATAAAAATGTACATTCAAGAATTCAAAACTATTGTTCTTTTCACATTGTATCTTGATATGGATAATTTATGTCCATTCTAATGTACTTCCTATCTCAAATCTTTACTATAATCGATAGCAAGATCAAAAAAAGATAAGCATAAAATAGGAATTAAGACAGTTTTCAAAGAGTTAGCGAGATGGCTGGACCTTCGTTGCCATCCTCCCACCGAGAAAATCGAATTTGGCCGAGGGACAATGAAAAAGCTTTTTTTGATAGAGTGTTCGCCTCGCTATTATCCTCCATGTATATGTGAGAAAAAGAAAGATTATTTATGTATCTTAATGCCTCTTGTGTTCTTTCTTTCCAGCACTCCAGTGTTGCCACATGGAGATCTGCCTGGCCATTTAGCCAATCGATAATGACTTTGGAGTCACCAAGTAATAACAACTTATCAATATCCATTCTTTGAGCTAGGATGAGAGAAGCCCACACTCCCATTAGTTTTGCCTTTGTATTAGAGACTTGTCCACAATTTAGGGTCAACGGATACAAGTGTGAGTGTTTATGAGGAGTTTTCCTCCTGCCTCGCAAAGAGAGCCCCCTTGTTGTGCAGCACCATCGAACCAAGCTACTGCTCTGTCAGTCGGTATAGTTATCTTGTGTCTGCGAAAGGGAGGGTCTTTGGTTTGGGTTCCAGATGTGGCCACCTCAACTAGAATGTTGTTAACCACCCTTTGGATCGATGGGGATGTCTCTTCAAAGAGAGCAACATTCCTGGAAATCCAGACGTGCCAACAAAGGACTGGCAGCAATGGGTAGTTTTTGTTGGCGCCTAGCCAATTACGAAAGCATTGAGGCACATTGGTACTAGTCCAGGGCTCGGCTAGATTTAAAACAGTGGAGAGATGTTGCCAAACCAAGCAAATAAAATTACACTGCAAAAAGAAATGATTGACCGATTCGTTATTCAGTGTGCACAGAATGCAGCGGTTTGGACCCTCCCAGCCACGTGTCTGAAGATTATCCCAGACAAGGAGCTTATTTTTTGTCAGGAGCCAAAAGAAGAGTTTAATCTTCAAGGGGCAGTCCCCCTTCCATAACTTATTGCGCCAGCTTTCATTGTTTTGTCTCCAAAATTTGGTGGCCAACGCATGGTAACCATTCTTAACAGTGAGAATGCCAGTGCTATCCCCTCCCGTCCATATAAGGGAGTCCGACCTCTCCAGAAGGCGGATTCCTGCTTCTGTTAATTGTTGTATAAAACAGTTCCACTCAGCTTCCAATTCTGGTTCGAGCTGTAGAAAGGCTCCATTAAACCAATTTTCGCCTAAATGTCCACGGTTGGGCGTGTGTCTGAGTTGATACAAGAAATGTATTCCCTTATTGTGTAATCGAGCCAAAGAAGAGGTGAGAGCAGGGACTTATTGCCCAAACCCAGGATGGAGTCCCTACCGATTTCGATCATAGATCCATTACCAGGTTTCCAAGCGATCCATTGATGAATGATCAGAAGCGATTTCTTGTGAAATCTATTGTTCCATCTCTTCATTACTTTCATCATTAATTTTTGTATCCACTCTTCTTCATTTCACCGTCTCCGTGGACTCCAGTCTTGTTGTCAAAGATTTTATCAACTCTACAATATCATTTCCATTTTATGCTCTTCATGGTCTTACATTTCCTCTTCTTAGAGGAATTCCTTTACCTCCTCTCTCTACCATTCTCTATCAAAAAATTTCCCCTTTGCAAATTCTCTTTATCATCTCCTAGTTCTACAATCTTCTGGTAGAATTCTCTTCTACAACCCATCGACAAGGAAAACACAACCAAAATTCAATCAAAAAAACAAACACAAATCAATTTCGCATATTATTTGATGCCATTGGGAATTGCACGGATCAAGACCACAAATTTACAAGAAAACCAACGAAAATATATATAACAAGATTATTTTTTGACAAGTTCAAAAAATATTACAACAATTTGAAACCAATCAACCTTCTTTCAATTTATAACATGAATCCACAAACAATGAAGAATGAATTATTATACAAAGTGAGAAAGAGATTTCAATTTTCTTCCATTGATATCTATTATCTCTTCATTTCTATATTCTCCCCCCTTCTATCTTGATCTTGAATCCACTGTTATAAGCCAACACCTCTCATGTAAAACTGAACTCGAATTGAAGCTCTGCCATCTTATTATAAATACCTTTAGTCCATGTATGCAAGATGGTATCGAGTGCATTGTATAGGTAATCATCGTTGGAACACTAATGTGCCTTGAAACCAAACATTCACGAATATCCTTGTTCATTGGGTTGATGGGTTCGACAGTTTTAGCCATGAGTTAGCAAATGGTTGAATTCGAGAAAATTTGAAAGGATTTTAATAAAGTTAACGCAAAATCCCAAAATGCATAACACATGTCATCACATAATATATTTAGGGAAAGTTTGGAAAAGTTTTGAAGAAGTCTACTAAAAAAAAATTATTTAAGAAATGAATATAAGCCATCTATGTCAAAATGAACATTGGAACACCTCCGCAACCATAAGGCTAGTGAAACACCTAAACCATCATCTATACCAACTTAGAGATTTTATAATCACAAAAACCATTCCAAATAGGATACATTCAGTTCTACTCAGAGATTTTATAATCATACAACCATTCCAAATAGAGCGTTGCATTCTGGACGGATAAATGGATACACGCTGAGAATAGAATAACCAAAATAGAAGCCACATCTGATTCTAATATCAGAGCCAGGTTTCGATCCTGGGACCTGTGGGTTATGGGCCCACCACGCTTCCGCTGCGCCACTCTGATGGCAGATGAATAAATATTTATAGGAGTTAATACTTTTATCTGTTTTTCAGATGCATTTAACAGTGATGAAAAGATATCATAAATTAATAGGTGCATTAGTATTTTGATATATCCGCTGTCGTCTAGTCCGGTTAGGATACCTGGTTTTCACCCAGGCGACCCGGGTTCAAATCCCGGCAACGGAATTAAATTACTTGTTTACTTTTTCGCTATTCAAAGCATTGGAGGAATGAGAATCATCCATCAGTTTTCCAAGCATATAATAGCAAGAGACCTAGACGAACGAATGAGAATCATCCATCGGTTTTCTTTAAAATAAGTTGTGAATAGTTTGTATTTCAATATTATCCTCAAAGCCTCGAACACCTTTCTTTTTAGTCCCCGGGGATTATTAGTAATCGATTTTCAATTTTCCTATTAATTTGGCACAGAAACCAATAAGTTATTATTGTTTTAACCAAAGTTTTCAAAAAATTCATATAATTTAGGTTGTTTAGGCTGTTTTTTAAACTAAGTTTGAGTTCGACCTCTTATTTGGCCTCTTCCCGAGGCAGAGGGGCGAATATATTAGGTTAACTTTGCTTTAAAGGGCACATTTATGTTCTGATTTTATCAGAAAGAAGTAATGCTAGAGATGGATCTATTTTCAATTTTCCTATTAACTTGGCACAGAAACCAATAAGTTATTATTGCTTTAACCAAAGTTTTCAAAAAATTCATATAATTTAGGTTGTTTAGGCTATTTTTTAAACTAAGTTTGAGTTCGACCTCTTATTTGGCCTCTTCCCGAGGCAGAGGGGCGAATATATTAGGTTAACTTTGCTTTAAAGGGCACATTTATGTTCTGATTTTATAGAAGTAATGCTAGAGATGGATCTAGCATTATTTTGAAAACATTAAATGTTATCCCATGTATTAATGCATGTTTATGGCATCCATTTTGTTTCCACTTAGAAAACTTTTAACTTACACCTAGAACACTGCACAACATGACACAACATAGTAGAGGTGTCCACAAGCCTATTTCTTCTTCGCTTTCCCTGGCCTCTACCTTCATTTTTCCCTTCTGTTGAGCATCTAGACTCTCTGCCCCTCCTTCTCCTTCTGCTCCGGAGTGACCATCGCCCCTCCATTCCCTTCTGCTCTGAGGGACAAGAGATGATCAAGCCTCCTCCACCTAGAGAGTCATTTGCAATGCATACAACAAAAGAGCACTCTCGAAGCAATAATAACTAGTTCAAGTAGCGACAACACCTACAAGTCTGTTATTTACAATATTTGTAAATTATTTCCTGTTTTTAGTTTTTTGTCTTCAATATTGTCACTCAAATATACTTTGAAGGATTCTAGACTTAGCAGGTTGACTATAGTTAAAACTTAGTAATGAATACAAGAACACTATTAACAATATCATGGCATTTATAACATCATAATGACTAAACTACCATGTTCAATAACTTCCCCACACTCACAAATGAACTACAGCATGCTTCTTTAGAGGCTCTCCCGCCAGCTTCCTCCATTCTAGGTTCTCCCGACCCTCGGGTTGTACCAGTCGAGCGTTCGAGCATAACGGTGGTTTAAACTAGCCTTCGTGTTCTCCCAGCCCTCACTCGGTGCCTCCACCAGCAATCGGCGGTACCCTGCCTGTAATAAATAAACATCGTGAAACGAGACTCATCAGTAATAATAAAATCACTTTAAGTGCCAAAATGATAGAGATTTATAAACGTGAAATTAGAGGGTTTTCATGATTTTGTACCAACTAAACAGAGTTTTTGCCCCGAATCAAGTAGGCCATCAATATATCAATAACTTGTATTTTCTTTTTGCAGTGGTTTTAGTAGATCTACAAAGGTCGTTGTGTGGAATTTTCATTTCAAAACAACTTTAGCAGATATACAAACCAGTCTGCTAGTAGGTTGTAGAACCTTGCTGGAATCTCCTCAAACACTAGTATGTAACAATATCTTTAATGGTTGGAAGAATCATCTAGGGTTTTAACATTTTCTATCATTTTGAGAGTTTCTAATCTCTGGCCATTGTTGGATGTTGGAATTGTTATTACTATTCATGGTTAAAAAGATTAGCATGACTAAAACAGGAATTGGGGACTTACCTAGGCATCCCTCACGTGTGACCTCGACCTCAAGATGCAGATTTTGTGCAGCAACCAGTTCACGGGGCGGCCAAATTCATGGTCCTTAGCTGCTGAAACCCTGAACCATTCATTGATTGCTAAACCCATTCTTTATCATGGCATTTCTTCCCTCAGCGTTCATTGATAGCTTTCCGTTCCTTTCCAATTGGAAGATCCATCCACCCCGGTCAGAGCAAAGGCATATAGGTCGACTGAACGACAATGAGAGGAGAGGATTTAAACCATGAACCGTTGGCAGATTTATAATAGGTCATTCAATTTTTTTACCAGTCATAATATTCCTTATTCATTAACAGATTTATAATAGGTCATCATTTAATTCCTAGAGAAGTCTATAACCTAAAACAATCAAAACGCATGATCTATTTTTCTTTGGTTGAAGCAAGTCTGGGCTATATTCCCACTCCAAAATCATTTCTATTGTGATCCTGTCATTTCTTATGGAGGATGACGAGAATATCATTTACTTGTTTTAAAAAAAATGCAGATCCAACAGATAGGGATGGAGATCTAGAGTCTGCATGCAAAAAACGACCTATGCCTAGGGTGCTTATGCTACTGAATAAACTAATGAAATTGTCTGATGAACAAGCGTTGTCTGCTACATTTTGTCATGGCTCGCACCAACCTCGCTCGGACCCCTTTGTTCAGGGACAACTTCCATGTGAGACAATTGTTGTATAGAGATATCGATTACTAAACAGGTGGAAAGCCATTACACACATGTCTAGATTATGGATGGAGGGCTACGTGTGGAAAGTAACAAGTCTACTTTCTGCTAGTTGGATGAGTTTTTCTTTCAATGTATTGAAAATCCAAATGTAAAGTTAGTTCCATCAAGCCATTTGCATATTGTTCATGTGAAGGGGATTTGATATGGATAGAGAGCAGAGCTCATACAACGCAGCGCCTCAATTTTAGTTTAGCTTGATCGATTATTTTTATGGTGGCTATTAACCTGCAGAAGCAGACTTTACTTATTATTGGTTGAGTCAATCTTTTGAGTTTTCCACGTGATGAGACATGCACTCTTCTTTGGAATGATCTTGGTTCATGAAACTTGAATTATATCATATGCAACTTTCCTCATTGAATATTATTATTTGTTCACTTTATTCTTCACTTATTAGCAAATCGAGTTTAACAAAGAAATATAAATAGACTATTACAAGAGTTGTATGGTTGTAAATGAGATAAGAGACTCGAAACGTAGTATTTTGCGAGCACCATGCCTATATGGAGTAGAGAAAGGGGATTCATTTCTTATTATTGTGTTTATCGAAATACATACATATGCTCTAAAAGATAAAGCTAAAGTCAGCGTTAGCGAGAGTTGGCATGAGCACATTGATTCCAGGGAAACCGTTAGACTAGAGGATAACACTTAATTCATAAGGGCGAAATGCATTCAAAATTGGAAGAAGGAACGAAATTCTTATTATTAGCTCGCGGTCGGAGACTAATCGAACGCCCTCTTTCTTTTTAATAGAAGGATAGTTTGCTTTCCAAACTACTGAACACTAATCTCATGAATCTTATATTTGCTTGAATGATTTGAATGGAGAAAAGCTAGCAAACACTAATTTCACTAATTTTCTATTTGCAAAGTCAATCATCCATATACACTCAACTTCATGAATAATGATGACCCTAAAGATAATGAATAAAAAAATAAAAAAAAACCATATTTATATTACTAAGTAAAACAATTGGTTGCCCAACTATTAAAGAAACAAATACAAATTCAGTAAAAAGTTTAACAAACAAATAGATTCAGTAAAAAGTTTAACAATTGCAATGTTATTTGCAGCGAATAGCCAACATGTAGCAATAACATAAGTTGCCTCCATCATGAAACATGTTTTTCCAGCTGACGTAATTTGTCTCTAAATGTCATCAAAGCGAAACAACAAGATTCTCTACCTTCTGGGCAGAGACTTGTTGCTACACAACTCTCCTTGTTTTAAAAGGAGTTAGAGGACAAGCACTAAGCTTTGATCTCGTCAAGCTTGTGACTTCAAATCACTTTGTGATTAGAGAATAAGCACTAGTGTTATATTCAATTATTAAAAATGTTATTTGCAATGCACATGTCAAAGATCATTCAAGATGACATCTATTTTATGATTACTTACACAAAACAACAACAATCTTCACAAGATAAAACCTTTGAATAAAAAAATATTTACTTAGTTAATTTTCAAGTTTTCTATGAATAAAAATATATAAATATTTACTTTGTTAATTCAAGTTTGGGACTTGTAGGTTATGGGGTTTTATGCTTTCAATGTGCTGCTTTGATGGAAGACGACAAATGAGTGTTTGAGAAATCATATTTCTTTTATTTTTTTATCATTACACAAACTAAATTTATTTATTGTATTATTGTCGTTGGTGCCAAAATTGTTGTCACATATAATTTAATTTGAGTTTTCTTGTAACCGATCTTATGTTACATTATAGTTTATCCTAAAATCTTCTTTTCTAACAAATATGCATGTATTTGAAGTTGTACCAATTTACATGTGGGCCAAATAGGCTAAAGCGCATTGATGCACCCTAAAATGTATAACAAAAGTCCACAAATTTGTAGGCAAATAAAAAACAATATATTGAAGAATTAGTTATTAGCAAGTTCATAAAGATTACTACAATTTGAGACCAATCAAGTTTATTATAATTTATAATATGAATATTCCACACATAATCAATAACAACATAATCAATAACAAATTATTGTACAAAAAGAAAGAGAAATTTCAGTTTTCTTCCCTTTCTTGCCTATCTTCTCTTTATTCCTACACTCTTCTCTCCTCTATCAATTTGAATCTCACTCTTATATTCAACACTTATCAAACTCATTATTCTCATTGTAAAAACAAATTTGATTCAAAACCATAAGGTCTTATTATAAATTAATCTTGTACATATATACAAGATGAATATCTGACACTCTTCTTCCCTTTGTTAATTTGAATCTCACTCTTATATTCAACACTCTTCTTCCCTCTGTTAATTTAAATCTCACTCTTATATCCAACACTTGTCAAACCTATTATCTCATTGTAAAAACAAATTTGATCCAAATCCATAAGGTCTTATTATAAATTCCTTTTGTCCACATATGCAAGATGAGTATCTGACGCTTTGTGTAAGTAAACATGAGTGAAATAAGAGAGTGAATTAAAAGGGAAAACACCCATTAAAAGCATTGTTCATTCATTTGGTTTGTTCGACCACCTCTAGGTCAATTTTGTTGGAGGGATCCAATAAAACCTCTAGGTCAATTCAGTTGGAAACATGACCCACTAAGAGTGGTTTTAGTAAATGGAGGGTTCTAATTCAGTAGGAAAAGTGACATATTAAGGGTGGTTTTAGTAAATGTAGGGTTCCAAGAAAACCTCTAGGTCAATTTAATTGGAAAAGTGATCAATTAAGAGTGGTTTTAGTACATGATCATTTTTTAGGATGATTTTATGCTTTTTCGTTGTTGAAAAGTAATTAATTTAGGGTTATTTTACTAAATGAACATTTTTATGGAGGTTCTTTCTTCTTTTTAAGAGTGTTATCATCATTATTGTTATTGGAAAAGTAATTAATTTAGAATTAGTTTACTAAATAATCATTTTTATGGTGGTACTTTGTTTTTTCTAAAAATGTTATCATTAATATCCTCATGTTAATCATATAAATAAAAAAAATATTGAATACATGATCTAAACTATTTGGAAATTTATTTTATAAGAATTGTTTGATCATTTTTGTAAAATCTTAAACGGTTTAGTTTTCATCGAATTTAACTTGTTATACATTCTTGAGGAAATGTTTCCTTTGAGAAATGAGCTAACACTGAACCCCGTTTAATAAATTACTTATCTCTTCTTCTCAAATCTGCACTAATATTATACTTTTGATAAGTTTGTTGCACTATTCACAAACCTATTTATGAAATTCCTTCACATACTTAGCAAAAGGCTATGCATTAATGCTTTTCATACTTGCATCCAAAAAACTCAACAAAATTGCTACCCCCTTTGGACATCATCCACGCACAATCTAGAATGGACACTTACCTGTAGATTGACTTAGAAAAGGTTGTGTTCAACTTATGTGTGTGCCAAGACTAAGTCCCATTATCATGAATTCTCTCCATCTAAACTTCTCAACAAATTACTTAAACTCATGCTTACCACTTCAATTTGCCCATTTTTTTTTGTGGATGATAGGCACACTAAACTATAATCTCGTGTCTATTTTATTCCACAAAGTCCTCCAAAAATGTGTAAGAAATTTATGTCTTTATCTAAAGTGATGATTTATGGAAAACCACACAACCTAACAATATATTTGAAGAATAAAACAATGGCATGTGTTGCATATAATGCACATATGATGTCTTCTTATAGGGAATAAAAAGTTTCGGTAAAAAAATAATCATCAACAACAAAAATTGAGTCATTATCTCTTTTTATTCTCAAAAAACCAAGAACAAAATCCATGCTTAAAACTTCCCATCGTGATTTTGGTATAAGGAATGGTGTATTAAAACCAATGTTCTAAGTTCTATATTTTGTTAATTGACAAATTTGATAACACTCCTCCCCTTTTTTCACATCCTTTCGAAGGCCTCAACAATGGTATCATTTTTCCACCAATGATTTGTTTTTATATTATTTTTTTAAACCAAACCAAAACTTTATATTATATCAAAAGGGGTTGCACCAAAGCTAGCATGAATGTACATTCTTCAGATTCATCAGATTTCCACTAGACTATACATTGATCAAAGCATACAACCATTATTATAAGAGTCTTGACAAGACCATTATTATGTTTTTTTCCACCAACGATTCAATTTTATCTTATTTTTTTAAATCGAAACAAAAATTTTGTTAACCCCTAAATAGTGGCACATTACCCCTTAATTGGGGTATATTACATTAGTAATGTTATTTTATTTATGTCGGCTTGGGTCCATTAGTTATAATTGTACCTCCTAGTCTCCTATATATACCAAGGAGACTTTTTCATTTGCAATCATCTTGTATTTGGAAATTTATGTGGTGTATAAGGAGGTTGACCCCTCGAAGAGGCTTATTATATGAAATTGTCTCTTTTTCAAGGCATTGAGTACTTATTCTGAGGTTGTTTTTTATGCTATTTTGATATTTGGTTCTTAACATTTGGTATCAAAGCTCAAGGTCTTGGGGTTTCACTGCTACATTTGAGATACCGTGGAATTTTCACTATAACTTTTTTCTACGACATTTCAGAAGGAACCCCTTGGAGGATATTTAGTAGACGGATCAAGTTACGTGGGGTTCAAATTTCAGATCCCGGGGCCTTATACTTTCAGAGATATAGCCTGTGTAAGATAGGTTTTTGGAATCATCATGAATTTAGACATCACAAAATTTTCGCTATAAATTTTTTTCTATAACGTTTTAGACCCTGAAACCTAGAGGATATTCATAGAAATTATCAAGGTATCCGTGATAAAAATTTCAACTTCTGGGTCATCCTAATTTTGTAGATACACCCTGTGCAAGATAGGGTATTTGACTAGTCATATTAACGAGTCTCAAGCATGTCTTTCAGGTAAAACAATGATATATTCTTCAGTTAGTATGCAAATTAAGTGAGACTAGTTGCATTGGATAGTTGATAGTCTCTAGTATTTTTGGTACTATTTTCATAATCAAATATCAAATATTGTGCTCTTGGCACACTTTACAAGTACACTCTCTTGGAAGGAACAAAAATAAGCAAGGTGTGGGGAAGTTACCATAACTTCCACTTGGCACATCCAATTTCGATCAGACCTGTGGCATTGCAAAGAGATGTATCAAAGAACTACAAAAATGAATTTTCAACCCATAAGGGTCGAAATTTTGAAGATACAGCAGAAGAAAAATCGTCTAGCAGAACCACCTCAAAATCAAGGTTTAAAAGTGATACTTGGCCAACATGCCACCAAAAAAGGGAACTTCTACACCAAATAAGCCTCTAGACAGTCCTACTTGGACTCTTGATGAAGGTGAAAAAATGCATAGGGACATAAATGATTTACAAAAGAATACAATAACAAAAGATGAACTACAAGGGATGATGGATTCAACTGAAGCTAAGTTGGAGGTAATAATGGATACTAAGATGGATGGTTTAAAAAGGGAGATCATGGAAGGATTGAAAATTTTCCTAATAGAGAGGCCACTTGAAAGTGAAAATGTATCCAATGAAATTCATGATGAGGACACAAGGAAGATGAATCAAGACTGGAGAAACTCCAACTTTGGGTTGAAGACCAACCATTTTCCTAAGATCAATATGAGGAAGTTTGATGGCAAGGATCCAATCACATGGATACTTTAGATGGAGCAATTATTTGATCTACATGATGTGCCGCATACACAAAAGGTACAAATTGCTTCTTTATATTTAGAACCCAATCAATTTGTGTGGTATCGATGGGTTTGTTCTCGCAAATCATTCGTCACTTGGACAATTTTCACGGAAGAAATGATAGCACATTATGAGGATACAAGGAGAAATACCTTCTTTAGCCAATTGATAAATCTCAAGCAAAAGGGTTCAATTGCGAAGCACATTGAGAACTTCCAAAGATTGAATATAAAGGTAAAAAATATTCAAGATGAGCACTTGATTGATGTATTCCTAGGAACTTTAAAGGATAACATTCAACATGAGGTTCGCCTTTGGGAACCCAAATCATTGGAGAATGCATTCAGGGTGGCAAGAAATGTTAAAAGTAAAAATATGGTTATGGCTACTAGAAGGACCACTCCTAACATATATCAAGAGAATATTGTTCCTTCTTCTAAAACTGTTCAACCTACAAAGTTGACACCTCAACAATTAGAGGAAAGAAAAGAAAAAGGTTTATGTTTTAATTGTGAAACAAGTACAGTAAGGGACATAAGTGTGGTGAGAAGAAATTATTCTACATAGATTGTGAAGAGGAAGAATAACAAGAACAAGAACAAGAACCATCTCAAGATGAAAATGTAGAAGAGATTTCTTCAGAAGAGTTGACTCCCACAATATCATGTAATGCATTGGATGGAATTAGCACTCCTCAAACCCTCAAGATCGAAGGATATATAAAAATAAAATGGTAATAGTCCTAATTGATTCTGGTAGTACTCATAATTTCATTCACTATAAATTAGCCAAAGCTCTCAATTGCTTGATATATCCAGCGCCAGAGTTTCAAGTAATGATTGCATATCGAGGAACTATCAATTGCTCAGGAAAATGCAATAATATAAATCTTACTATGGGGGAATATGTAATGAATAGTCCAATGATTGCTACACCCATGGGTTGTGTTGATGTCCTACTAGGAGTCCAATGGTTACAATCATTGGGAACAACAGTCGATGTATATCTAGTCAATTCAGACCCTTTTCCAATTGAGTTAAAAATGGTCGACGAACAATGAGCCAAAAAAACAGTGTGGGAAAAACAATCGATGGACCAAATCAAACAACCACAGATTGCATCGATTGTAATTGTCCATGAAAAGTGGATCTAGAATCCGAGCATAGACATAATCAACCATATTTAATCGACAGTTGGCCCAAATAATTGGTCAACTCCCTCAATTTGACAAGGTGAGGTTTATCAAGGAACCCATTGTTCCAACACTCCTTCTCTTGTTCCTTACTGCTTCCTGGAGAATTTCTCTATGACCCTCAAGGCCAATTGATAAGACTCCAACACCAATAAAAAAATTCATGAAACTTATTTAATCTTTTATGTTGAATCTCAAACCATTAACATTTGCAATGGATTCAACACTCTCATTTATACTGTTACACAATAGAATTGACAACCTACATAACTCTATAGTATATTTTTTTCACAATCCTTTCTCTATCTAAGATTACATAACCATCTCAACAAATTCAAAGAAAAATTATAGGGAAAATTTCACCTTCAAATTTCCCTAGCATATGATCCCATCTTTGAATTTTTTCCTTTCCATTTCATTGTCTCTACAATTATAGATATTCCACCATAATTATGAGGCAATACCTCTTAATTTTGTGCAGACAAATCTGAGTCTTTTGGGATCTCCAATTTGTTTAAATTTGAACAAAAAATAAATCACTTCTCTAATCCAATCTACTAACTCCTTTGCATTTAGTTTTCTAGAATAAGCAGGTGTGTCCAACCTTGGTATTCCTTCCAAAATTGTAATTGCTCGAATTACTCTTTCCTCTAATGCAAGTGCAAGCCGATGATCTAGTTGTGAAATCTCTTGTTCCATCTCTTCATTACTTTCATCATTCATTTGTGTAGCCACTCTTCTTCATTGCACCGTCTCCATGGACTCCAGTCTTGTTGTCAAAGATTTTAGCAACTCTACAAGATCATCTCCAATTTATGTTCTTCATGGTCTTACATGTCCTCTTCGGAGAGGAATTCCTTTACCTCCTCTCTCTACCATTCTCTATCACAAAATTTCTCCTTTGCAAACTCTCTTTATCATCTCCTAGTCTTACCTAGTTCTACAGTCTTATGGTAGAATTCTCTTCTACAACCAATCGACAAGGAAAACACAACCAAAATTTAATCAAAAGAGCAACACAAATCAATTTCTCATACCACTTGATGCCATTGGGAATTGCACACATCAAGTCCACAAATTTACAAGAAAACCAAAGAAAAATATATAACAAAATTATTTGTTGACAAGTTTCAAAATATTACAACAATTTGGAACCAAACAACCTTCTTTCAATTTATAACATGAATCCACAAACAATGAGGAATGAATTATTACACAAAATGAGAAAGAGATTTCAATTTTCTTCCATTGATATCTATTATTTCTTCATTTCTATATTCTCCCCCCTTCTATCTTGAATCCACTGTCATAGCCCAACACTTCTCATGTAAAATTGAACTCGAATTGAAGCTATGTCATCTTATTATACAACTTGAATGGGCCTAATGGTTAAGAACATGTGTTTCCTCCTAAGAAGTCACAAGTTCAAATCCAGAGGGGGTAGGGTATGTATACCTCCATAGACTTTACCAAACATTCACAATAATCCTTGTTCATTTGGTTGACGAGTTCCATAATTTTAGACATGAGTTAGCAAATATATTTAGGGAAAGTTTGGAAAAGTTTTGATGAAGTCTACTAAAAACTTTTTATTTAGGAAATGAATATAAGCCATCTATGTAAAAATGGACATTGGAACACCTCCGCAACCATAAGGCTACTGAAACACCTAAACCATCATCTATACCAACTTATAGATTTTGTAATCATAAAAACCATTCCAAATATAAGGATACATTCAGTTCCGTTCAGTTTTACTCAGAGATTTTATACATTCATAAAATCCATTTAGTTATATTCAGTTCTGGACGGATGAATGGATACACGCTGGGAATAGAATAACCAAAATACAAGCCACATCTGATTCTAATATCAGAGCCAGGTTTCGATCCTGGGACCTGTGGGTTATGGGCCCACCACGCTTCCGCTGCGCCACTCTGATGGCAGATGAATAATAATTTCTAGGCGTTAATATTTTTATTCGTTTTTCAGATGCATTTAACAGTGATGAAAAGATTTCATTTATAAATAGGTGCATTGATATTTTGATATATCCGTTGTCGTCTAGTCCGGTTAGGATACCTGGTTTTCACCCAGGCGACCCGGGTTCAAATCCCGGCAACGGAATGAAATTAATTGTTTTCTCTTTTGGCTATGAATTGGAGGAATAAGAATCATCCATCGGTTTTCCGAGCATATAATAGTCGTGGGTCTGTTAGAATATAAGGTGTGAGTAGTTTATATTTCAAAACGGTCAATACTACCATAATATGTTATGGTCAAAGCCTAGAACCTGTTTTGAAGTGGTTAGAGGACAAGCACTAAGCTTTGATCTGGTCAAGTCATTACTTACACAAAACAAATCTCTATGTATAAAAAATATTTATTTTGTTAATTTAAATTAATTTCTCATATGTTTAACTTTGTAAATGAGGAGAAAGTAATGATACATTGTTTTATGTATGAAAAAGTAACACTAAAGTACTCAATTCAACATATGAAATCAATTTGATCATTACTTACACAAAACAAATCAATTGATCATTACTTACACAAAACAAATCTTTATGTATAAAAAATATTTATTTTGTTAATTTAAGTTAATTTCTCATATGTTTAACTTTGTAAAATCAATTGATCATTACTTACACAAAACAAATCTTTATGTATAAAAAATATTTATTTTGTTAATTTAAATTAATTTCTCATATGTTTAACTTTGTAAATGAGGAGAAATTCATATCGGGGTGCATGTAATGATACATTGTTTTATGTATGAAAAAGTAACACTAAAGTACTCAATTCAACATAAAGATTTGAGTTATTTATATAGCTTACTCAATTCAACATAAAGATTTGAGTTATTTATATAGCTTGTTGAGTTTACCAGCAAACAACATATAGCTATAGTAAAGATGTTTTAGAACACCACCAAAAAATCAATGTATTGCGGGTTGAGATATCTTTGAGATAAAGGACGTTAAAACTACAACTGTAATTTTTTGTAATTCTTGGTCCCATAGATCTTACAAGGCCTCTAGCAAATGCAAGCGTAAATAAAAATGATTTTACTCTATTAATAGATGATAGTGCATAAGATTACTAATTGGTTTACTAGACCACACTTTTAAATGACTTGGTACAAAATTTACATATAAGTTTTAGCAACCACCCATGTATAATAGTCTTCTAGTTCAATGCCTTTAGCCACAACCTATAATAGAACTGAAAACCTTTTAAGATCCTTCCAGTGGGATAATTTTAAGGAAAAATTGGAATCCATCATTGCAATTAGTATTTTATTGTACCCCAAGGACCCAGGAGGTTTGAGTGTCACCAACATGCAAAAGGAATAAGCCTTTTGTACTAAATAGATTATTTGATCCCTCAAAGGAAAGAAGGCCTAGAAGATCTTAAATCACAATTCCAAGAGCTCGAGTGCATTACATGGTTATAAGTAAAGTTGGTGAGGGCTCAATCTACAAACATTGTGTAGTACCCCAATCCTAGTTAAAATTAAAGTCTCCTTTTCAACCCATAATATATGGAAGGTTCCAAGAAAACCATTACGCCATTTTGATGTTGGAAGAAGGACCAATTGAAGGTGATTTTAGTAAATGATCATTCTTTATGGTGGTCCCTTTCTCTTCTCAACAAGGGCAAGTTGTTGGCAAAAATTCATTATTTTTTCACCTAAGATTTTATGAAAGCACATTAGAACTCCACAAAATAAAATGGGATGCAGAAGGTCACAAAAATATTATTGAGGCGTAAAAAGGAATGTAGGATGACACAAAAAAGGTGCAGAAATTGACATAGAAAGATGCAAAAAGGGATACAGAAAAAGTGTCATGCATTCCAAATACCATTAACATGTTGGTTGGAATGTGAAAGAGGGTCATTAGAGCTTTGTATTGTATTAGTGCTACAACCACAAATCACCAGAATGCCACATTCCATGTTAATGTCCTTGACATGTAGATGTGTAGGATTTCACAAGTGGGCTACTCTAAAAATGAAAACCACAGAGAAATTACTCACGGGGATCAAAGATCAAGAAACCAATATTTGCATTGTAACAAAGCCTCAAAGAGTTAAAGATCCACAAATCAACAAAAAAATTGTATTATTTTTCAAGAAAGAAAGACTATGTCTAGTGCAATACTATGGTCTTTGCAATGCAAGATGGTAACGTGCCCCAAAGCCAACACCACACGACGAACATGTCCACTGGTGCCAGAACGCCCTTCAAAGATGCTTTGATACCACTCTGTGACACACCTAGATTAGCAAACCCATAAACAATTTGTTGAATTCTCTGATATGAGTTTGTACCCACTACTCGGGTACCTCTAAATTTTCCCTCTTCGGATGATTTCGAATTTCTGATACCAATGAAGCATGGAAGAAACACAATAACAATTCATGCAATAATTAAGATCCATGCTACACTATAAAATAAATGAACAATATGTCATGCAAAACAATAACCAACAAGCAGGAACATTATCAATACATATTTCAGAGTTATTAATTAATACACAACGAGAATAAATATGCAAATAGAGACAACCATGACAGAGAGTACTTATCTTTATCAAAACCAATCACCAACTGCAGAAAAAAGGACGTTCCACCCAACCTTAGACACTGTTGTTCTATCTCTTAACTACAAGTCACCCCCGATCCAGGGTTATGAATCCACAAGGACTCTCAGTGTGGCACTCAACTTCCCAAACCATTCAATAATCAAGCTCTCA
Organism: Picea engelmannii; assembly: GCA_009831015.1. Classification (NCBI taxonomy): domain Eukaryota; kingdom Viridiplantae; phylum Streptophyta; class Pinopsida; order Pinales; family Pinaceae; genus Picea; species Picea engelmannii. The sequence continues at coordinate 79,063 of ML816828.1, forward strand.
CAAGTTTCTCAAACACACAACAAACCTGGTTACCATCTCTCTTCTCCTCCAGCCTGCACCACCCAAAGAGAATGAACCCCCTTCACTACCACACAGTCCCTCGGGTTGTCCACCTCTTTCTAGGGCTCCAGTGCTTCTGGTAAGGAAATCTCAATGTTGGAAACTCCTAAGATTCTTAATTGTGGACAACTTTATCTCAATTTCCATTATTCTCATTCCCACAGGCATCCATTCCCTCCTGGAATAATAAGTAATTAATTACAACCAATGAACCATGGTTTCTCCCCTTCATCAATTCGTTTTCCCTTCCCCATGCATAAACAAGAATGAGCATAAAAGTGAAATTATAGAGGAACAACTCCAAAAATTAATTTTGAGTAAGAATGAATGGCCAACCCCCAAGACAATCAAGAACATGGATTAAATATCAAAAGCATAATGTTAGGATCTGATCCTAACCCCTCTTAGTGGATCATTATTTAGTATGATATGTTTTCTATGTAATAAAGGTCGACATTAGTTAATAAGGCATATTAAATAAAGGATAATAAGTCAATGTAATAAGACCTAATAGAAGCTTCAACTTCTAGAAAGATCTTCCTCTAGAAGTTTCTTTAGAAGATAGAATTAGTATAAATAAGAGTAGGATGTATTGGATAGTTTGTCTTGAGAATTATTGTAATAAAGTGCTACTTTGTTGGAGGTTGTCCCCTCGAAGAGAAAAGTGAACATTGCTTCCTATCAATAAAGGTATTATTTTGGTATTGTAGTTTCATCTATTGTGTTGTTTCGTTGTTATTCGCTGCAATATTTTTGTTTTCAGTTATTATAATAGATCAGGTACCTTACAAGTGGTATAAGAGCACTTTCCTTGGTAGAAAATCGTGGGTTATTTTTTTCAGGGTAGAGATGTATTCCAGTGTCTTAAAGCTACAAAGATCTGTTGTTCAACACATAAATCCATGGTCGAAGAAGCATACATGCAGGAACTACAAGTGGTACTTAAGCGCACATTGTTGGCCACCCTTGTAACCCCTGTTGATACCCCTTCAAGTGGTAGCACATTAGACATAACATCTATATGGATCAACCTAGATATATTGAATCCCTCCATAGATAAGTCGATTGGCCACATGACTGCTATAGTGCCACCGCAACACTCGGGAAGATACTCTCTAGTACATGGGTAGTCGGGTAGTATGGCTAAGGTCACGATCTATCCTCCTTAGTTAGTGCTCTGAGATATTGGGCCAAGTACTACTATTGGACCCCAGACGTATATCAGAGAGCTATAACACAGGGAAAACCCTTGTCTGTACAAACCATGAATACCCTAACCCTTGAGACGGAAAAAAAATAAAATAAAAATAGACAAGATCTATTGCCGTGCAAATTTACCTCCTGCATTCGGGTTGTGAAATTACTACACATTTGTTCCTGTTCAGACTTTGGGCCTTTCAACGTTGCAATATTCTTCAAATCATAGTATAACTCCACAAGAGTTACAAAAAAAAAGTATGGATCCTGTCGACACCATTATTTGAGCCCTATCCCTTTGGATTCCTCTCTTCGCCCTTATCACAGTGCTCATACCTATCATTTTTCAGCCATATTTTTTCTTGTGGATCCAACCCTTTTCCAACCACCTTATTTTTTAATTACCCCATTGGATTCCCCTCATCACCCTAAATGTCATGATATGATTCATCCATAACCCATTTTTTGTGTCGTCTAACACAACTATCCATCCAGACACCTCATCTTCTCCCTAAGCCTCCACCATGCCTACTACCCACTCTCAGAACCAAGAAGACTTGGAGACTAAGGTGTCCAACTTGGAACAAAAACTTTACTCCTTCCACACACACCTCCAAGCTGCCCTCGAAAAGAAATACAAGGAGATGACACAACTCCTCAAGAGTAAGAAGGTTGATCCCACTCCAGAGGACCCTCACTCTTCCCATTATGAGCATAATCATTCTTTCCGCTCTCCTCGGGGTTCTCCACATTCTTGGACTAAGGTGTCCAAAGTTGATATGCATAAATTTTATGGATCCAACCCAACAGGGTGGGTTTATCAAATGGAACAATACTTCTCCCTTCATGATATTCAAGATGATGAGACCAAACTCCATGTAGGGATTTTGTACTTGGATCAAGAACGTTGGCAGTGGTGGAGTGGAATAAGAAATGTTATCCAGGACTACCCACTTGGAAGATGTTCACCAAATCAATTTGTTCATGTTTTGATCGAGAATCTCATTTTTTGGGAACGCTCAATAAGTTGCGCCAAACTGGCCTAGTATCAGAATTCATCATGTCATTTGAACAGTTGGTTATCCGAACTGAGGGTTTATCTGATGAATTTTATCTTAAATGTTTTCTCTATGGCTTAAAGCAATCCATCAGGGCTCATGTGAGCATGCACCACCCTACTACCTGGTTGCAAGAATGTCAATGGGCACTAGAAGCATAAACCATTCTTCATGCCCCACCCATGAGGACTAAATTCACCACTCATCCTCGCTCAGGGGCTAACCCAACTCACATAAAAACCTTGAAGGTCCAAAAGGTATCTCCCACAGAAATGGCGGAACGTCGCAAGCAAGGACTTTTCTATTACTGTGATGAAAAGTATTCTTTGGGACATAAATGTCGGGAACAAAATTTCTTCCAGATTGATGCATCATATTCCACTTCCCATCTAGATACCATAAGATGAGGATCCTAACCAAGAGGACACACAACTCAATGTCCACCTCGACGTTTCAATTGCAACCCTTGTAGAACCAGAGGAACCTGTCATATCTCTTCATGCCCTCTCGGGTATTTTGAACCCACATACATTGAAGATCAAGGGCTACATCAAACATAAGTAAGTCTTAGTATTGATTAATAGTGGTAGCACCCATAATTTTATTCACCACAGGCTTGCTAAGGAGCTCCATTGCTTTGTCTGCCCAATTTCTAATTTTTAAATCCTCATCGCAAATGGTGGTACGGTGAAGTGTGGGGTCCGTTGTGAGAATTTCAAACTCCAAATGGGTGATTATCATATGAAAACCCACATATTATCTATTTACATGGGTGGTTGTGATATTGTATTGGGTGTCAAATGGCTTCACACCCTGGGACTGATTACAATGGATTATCAAGATTTATATATGAGCTTCACCCAAGAGGCTCACACCTATACCCTCTGAGGCCTCCAAGCTGGCTCCCCTGAAATCATAAACTCTCACAGGATCGAAAATGGTTGAAGAAAGGACACCATGGTGTGATTGCTCAATTTCATGCCATCCAGGTCATCGATCGGGCCTCTCCTAAAGTTCCTCCCAACCTGCAACTAATCTTGGACAAGTGCCCCAGGGTCTTTGAGGTTCCAATAGACTTACCTCCCTCCAGAGGTGAGCATGATCATAGCATCCCTCTCCTTCCAGGTAGTCAACCCCCCAATGTACATCCCTATAAGTATCCATTTGCTCAAAAAAATGAAATAGAAAAGATTGTACAATAAATACTGGAGGCAGGGGTAATTCAACCCAGTACCAACCCATATTCTTCCCCAGTAGTGATGGTTTTAAATAAAGAATGTACTTGGCGAATGTGTCCCTATTTTCTTGCCCTAAATCAACTGGCCATCAAGGATAAGTTTCCCATTCCTATCATTGATAATCTATTGGATGAACTCCAGGGTACCTGTTTCTTGACAAAATTAGACCTTTGTTATGGCTATCACTATATCCAGATGAAGGAGGCAAATATTCCGAAGACAACCTTTAGAACTCATGAAGGTCATTATGAATTATTGGTCACGCCTTTTGGCCTTTGCAATGCCCCATCCACCTTCCAAAGTCTCATGAATAAAATCTTGAAACCTTACCTTCGGAAGTTTCTACTGGTTTTCTTTAATGATATCCTCATTTATAGCCGCACTTAGGATACCCACCTTCTCCATGTGGACAGAGTCCTTCTTTTGTTATAGAACAACCAATTGTTTGTCAAAAATACCAAATGTTCCTTCGGGGCCAGGGAAGTGGGATACTTGGGATACATTGTGGGTCAAGAAGGGGTAAGAGTGGACCCAAAAAAGATACAAGCTATGCAGGACTGGTCGTGACCCACTACCTTCAAGCACCTATGGGGTTTCCTTGGTCTCACAAGATATTATGGGAATTTTTTCCACCATTATGGAAAAATGACTAATCCCTTGACTTTCCTTCTTAAGAAGAATGCATTTCATTGGAAACCTTTCGTCGAGCAAGCCTTCACATATTTAAAGTGGGCCATGTGCACTACTCCAGTCTTAGCAGCTCCTAACTTCAACAAAGATTTTTTGGTAGAATTGGATGCTTCCGACACTGGTATTGGCGCAATGCTCACACAAGATGGTCAACCTCTAGCCTTTACTAGCTAGGCGTTGAGTGGTTGTAATTTGGGCAGATCTATGTATCAAAAAGAAATGATGTCCATTCTCCATGCAGTGCACACATGGCAGCCATATCTTTTGGGATTTCATTTTTAGATCAAAATAGATCACCATAGTCTGAAGTATTTTTCTGAGCAACAATTCTCCTCCCCTGAATAGAACAAGTGGTTGACCAAAATGTTGGGTTATGATTATGAAATCATATATAAAAGGGAAAATACAATATCGTGGTGGATTCATTTTCAATACAACATGAGGAGGATGGCTCCATATTTTCCTTATCCTTTCCTGTTTCAGATTGGATTGAGGAAGTCCGACAAGAGTGGCTGACACATTCGACTATGTCCAGGATAATTCATCAACTTCAGGAGGATCCTAATCCTCCCCCCGACTACACTTGGCAATCCAATATTCTCAAGTATAAGGATCACCTGGTTCTGTTGCCATCTTCAACACTCAAACCATGACTCTTAAATGATTTGCACTCACCTGCTATTGCGGGTCACTCTAGCTTCCAAAAGACCTATGCTCGTACTCATTGTTCTTTTTTTTGGAAGGCATGACGAAGGGCATCCTTCATTTTGTCACCGAATGCGAGGTGTGCCAATGCAATAAAGGTGAAACCATCAAGTCTCTAGGAGCTCTACAACCCCTACCTATTCCACTTCTATGTGGACGGACATATCCAAGGACTTTATAGTGGGCCTCCCTAAAGCTGGGAACAATTCAGTCATCGTGGTGGTGGTTGATCTCCTCTCCAAGTATGCTCATTTTTGTGCATTACCCCACCCTTTCACACCGGCACTAGTAGCGCAAGTTTTCCTTGATCATATTTTCAAGTTGCATTGCATGGCCACCTCTATTATGTCTGATTGTGACCCGACTTTCACTAGAATGTTTTGGAAAGAGTTGTTTAAATTGTAGGGCACCCAACTGAACATGAGCACCACCTATCACCCCGAGTTCAATGACAAAACACAAATATTCAACAAATGTTTGGAAACCTACTTGTGATGTTTTGCTTCTAACAAAAAACACGGGTGGGTGCAATGACTTCCCTTAGCAGAATGGTGGTGTAATACTTCATATCATACGACCACTAAAATGACCCAATGTGAAGTGGTGTATGTCCAACGACCACCTACAGTGATTGCCTATCTTCCAGGCACATCAAAGGTCCAATATATTGATATAATGTTGCAAGGTCGAATAGCCACCCTCGCGGCTCTAACAGATAACCTCCACATGGCTCAAAATCGCATGAAGAAATAGATGGACCAACATCATTCATAAAGGGATTTCAGGAAGGTGATCAGATGTTTCTCAGACTCCAACCTTATAAACAAACATATCTCAAAGCCCAAATACATCACAAGTTGGCACCCAAATTTTATGGGCCCTATCACATCATCAAGTGTATTGGTTCAATGGCTTACAAATTGTCCCTTCCAGCTACTTCCAAAATTCATTGAGTGTTCCATGTTTCTTGTTTGAAGAAAGTGGTGGCACAAAATTGCACAAAATTGCAGGGTCCAAACCATCCTTCATGAATTAGATGAAGTAGGCTCCCTTTGGCTCCAACTAGAAGAAATATTCAATGCACATGAACGTCAGTTGCATGGCAGAACTATCAAGGAAGTGTTGATCAAGTGGAAGGGCACATCTCCAAAGGATGCAACTCGGGAACCATCGGCCATACTTCAACAATTTCTGCATCTTCAGCCTTGAGGACAAGCCCTCTTTTGAAGGGGGAGGGCATGTTAGGATCTGATCCTAACCCTCTTCATGGATCATTAGTTAGTATAATATGTTTTCTATGTAATAAAGGCTGACATTAGTTAGTAAGGCCTATTAAATAAAGGAGAATAAGTCAATGTAAGAAGACCTAATAGAAGCTTCCACTTCTAGAAAGATCTTCCTCTAGAAGTTTCTTTAGAAGATAAAATTAGTATAAATAAGAGTAGGAGGTATTGGATAGTTTTTCTTGAGAATTATTGTAATAGTGTGTTGCTTTGATAGAGGTTTCCCCCTCAAAGAGGCAAGTGAACATTTTTTCCTATCAATAGAGGTATTATTTTGGTGTTGTGGTTTCATCTATTGAGTTGTTTCGTTGTTATTCTCTGCAATATTTATGTTTTTAGTTATTTTAATAGATCTGTTACCTTACACATAATGTGTAACCCCCTCTTTCTCTCCAAAATTCCAAGGTGGGTAAAATAAAAATAATTTAAAAGTGTAAAGGCTTAGCCGCTCAGATTTCTCCCTCTCTCATGCAATCATAGCCCCCTCTTACTCTTGTCATTGTCCATTGAGCATCCAACGATTTATTTTATCATCAATAATGATCAATGTATTATTACATTTACTAGGCACTTTAGCCTCTTTCAATTGTTTAGGCACTCTAGCCATTCATCAAATGAACAAAATACATTAATAATATGCAGACTCAAAACTAAGGTATTACATCCCCCCGCTCCCCTCCCTCCTTATTTTGGCACTGTCCTCAATGCATATACAAAACATAAATCAAAAATTCAAAATTATTCAAAAAGTAATGGGTACTCTGCCCACATGGCATCTTCATGCTCCCAAGTAACATCTCCAGGACCGTAGCAGGTCCATTGAACTTTTACTAGCTCTATGACTCGATTCTAGAGCACTTCGACTTTTTTGTCCAATATACGCACTGGTTGGACCTGAAAGTCTCCCTCTAGCTCCACCTGAATCAAATTCCAATCAATAACATGGTTAGGATCATGCACATGATTTTTCAACAAAGAGACATGAAATGTGTTATGCACATTCATGGAAGAAGACAATGCAAACATGGATGCAACTGGCTCTATTCTGTCCAACATCTCAAATGGACCACAAAATCTGGTTGCTAGCTTTGTACAACTATTCAACTTCAATGAGATTTTCTTGGGATTCACTTTCAAAAGCACATGCTCTCCCACTTTAAATTCTCTACTTGTCTTGTTCGTATATGCATAACTCTTTTGTCTATCTTGTGTTTCCTTCAAATTTTTCTTAATTCTAACCATATGGTCTTCCATATCCTTGAGCAATTCTAACTGAAGTACAACTTTGTCTGCTAGGTTGTCCCAACTCACTGGAGTATTTCATTTTCTATCATACAAAGATTCAAATGGACCCATCTTCAAGGAAGCTTGATACCCACTGTTATAGGAAAACTCAACCAAATGCAAGTAATATTCCCACTTAGATGGCTAATCTATCACATCCATTCTCAACATGTCTTCAATGACATGGTTGAATCTCTCCATCTTCCCATCTGACTCTGGATGGTATATTGTGCTTGTTATCCCCGATATCTAGGGATAACTAGGAGATCATGTCTCGAGGCCCACATGGTCCTAGACATGGAGTACCGAGAGCAGGAGCGACCTGAGCATGGTCCTGGAGGACCCACCTTCTTCTTCTCAGCCAGACTTGTCC